>CAUYRH010138598.1:0-55145 GCA_963574655.1 Perodicticus potto | reverse complement strand
TCTCAATAAAAGGCTACTGCAGAGGTTGCTCAGGGCTACCCTGCTTGTAGCCCGCCTCCTACAAGCTTGTATTTCTAATCCGCGGCTGGCCTGGTTCCTAATTGCCCGATCCAGACCAGGGCCATAGGGGTCACGACAATGAGGACAGTAATGGATTATAATCCATTAAATTAAATAGAAAACCGGGTGGCGCCTGTAGCTCAGTGAGTAGGGCGCCAGTCCCATATCCTGGAGGTGGTGGATTCAAACCCAGCCCAGGCTAAAAACTGCAAAAAAATAATGATAATAAATTAAATAAAAAGTTAATTAGAAAACCATAATGATCATGAATAGATAAATCCATAAGTAAGCCAGAGGGAAGATTTCATTATACTAATTTACTATAGTAGAATACCAAGTGAAGGTGTTGGAAGAGTGGTAGAGTCAAAAAGTTATTTTGCAACTTTCATAGTAAAGATCTGTTCTAGGAAAATAATCAGAAGATACCAAATCCCGTTTCTGTTTTTGCAGTTCTGCCGAGGCTGGGTTTGAACCCTCCACCTTCGGTATATGGGGCCCGCGCCCTATGTGATGAGCCACAGGCACCGCCCATATCTGGGATCTTTATGGTTGACAATCAAGCTCTATCCTCAGAGGAAAAAAAAAAACAGACTATTTTGTATTTGAAAGTGGCAGGACCCAAAGGCAGAAAGAGGAGAAAAGGAAAAGAAAGAGGTTTTAGAATTTGAAGTCATGTGCTACACAAATCTAGTACCACTTCCTGAGTCATTTGCTTTTTGTATAATTCCATTTTATGATTATACTAGCAGTGTGTGAAGACTATATTCTGTGATTTTTTAAAGTAATCTGGCATTATTTTATTCTGTCAGTATACATTAACTTGAACACATTGAACAGCCATTACTATATCATGATAAGTTTAAAAGTTATTGAATAGATAGTACTGCCTGGTTCTGTACCAACTGGTCTTGACTGCTTTACTTCTTTGGGTTCGTTCATGTATGTTTTTCATAATTTTCACTTTCCAACTGTTATCTTTTCCTACATCTTTGAGCATGATTACTTCTAGTAACCTTCCTCTGTTTCTACTAATCTGCTTCTGATCATCTTGGACTCAAGAACACAATAAACCTGTTTATGTAATTAAGCCTAAAGAGTAAATATGCTATAACATAGGGTCTGAGTATTATACCTAGGATTAATGCAGAATGATTTTTGTGTAGCAATAAAATTATTTTGGCTCCAGGGGGCTAATAAAAATTAATTACTCAAGTTAATTCATTTTGAATGAGTAGTGCATACATATAGTTAAATATTTAAGAAATCCAATGGTTACACATTGAAAAATACTTTATTCCTTATTGGTACCCCACATACTCCCTAGGGGTAGCCACTTTCTTTATATGTTTCCAGATTGTCTATACATATACAACCATATACATGTATTTTCACAAGTGGTAGAATTTTATGTACACTGTTCTCAACTTTGATTTTTTTAGGTAAGAATTTATCTTAAAGATCATGGCATATGTCTATTTAAAACTGCTTCATTTAAAGTTTTTTTATTGGCTGGGTGCAGTGGCTCACTCCTGTATTCCTGGCACTTTGGGAGACTGAGGCAGGTATATTGTTTGAGCTCAGGAGTTTGAGATCAGCCTGAACAAGAGCAAGACCCCATCTCTACTAAAAACAGAAAAATTAGCTGGGCATTATGGCGGGACTGAGGCAAGAGGATCACTTGAGCCCAAGAGTTTGAGGTTGCTGTGAGCTGAGATACCACAGCACTCTACCCAGGGTGATAGAATGAGACTGCTTAAAAAAAATTTTTTTTTTCTTCAAGGATTGGTTACATGTGTATACATACAAAAAAATGTATGAATTAGAAGTGTACAGTAGGGCAGCACCTGTGGCTCAAGGAGTACGGCATCGGCCCCACATGCCGGGGGTGGCGGGTTCAAGCCCAGCCCTGGCCAAAAAAAAAAAAAAAAAGTGTACAGTAATGATAATTTCTCACAAAATGTATATTTCTGTGTAATGAGAACCTAGAACAAAGCATTGAACGCTACTAGCATCTCAGAAAGATCTTGCATTCCCTTCTAGTCACTAATTGAATCACTATTTTTCAAATGTGCCCAGTATTGTAATTTATAACAGGCAATTTTGAACAATTACAATTGTTTTTGTTGTATGACTGTGGCTAAATTTATTTCAAAGTCTACTAATGGTGCACATCTAGGTGTTTTCAGTGTGTTTATTGTTACAAACAATGTTGCTAGGACTATCCCTGTACATGTGCTATCTCAAACATTTGTAAGTACATCTGAAGGATAAATTCCTAGAACAGAGTATTGTACTAAAATTATTTTCTTTTTTCTTTTGAGATGGAGTGTCACTATTTTGCCCTCAGTAGAGTGGCGTGGTGTCTCAGCTCACAGCAACCTCAAACTCTTGGGTTTAAGTGATTCTCTTGCCTCAGCCTCCCAAGTACCTGGGACTACAGGCGCCAGCCACAATGCCCGGCTATTTTTTTTGTTGTTTTAGTTGTCGTTGTTTAGCAGGCCCAGGCCAGTTTCGAACCCACCAGCACTGGTGTATGTGGCTGGCACCCTAACCACTTAGCAGTAGGTGCCGAGCCCCTGTACTAAAATTTTGATAGCTATGGCCAAACTACTTTTCCTTAAGGTTATTCAAATTTAAAATTCTGGGCAGCGCATGTGGCTCAAGGAGTAGGGCGCCAGCCCCAGATACCGGAAGTGGCAGGTTCAAACCTGGCCCTGGCTAAAAACTGCAAAAAAAAAATTTAAAATTCTACTAACAATTCTTTAAGATACTTCTGTCCTTATATCTTTGCTTGTGCAGCATATTATTAAATTTATAGTTTTAGTTTGCATTTCTTTTATGCCTAAGCAGTTTCTTAGATTTTTTAAGAGACACTTGTATTACTTTTCTTGTGAATAGTCTTTTCATGTATTTTGCTTTTTTACTTACAGTCATAGAATGTTAAGAGCAAGAAGGGGCCCATTTCTTCATTTGACAAATATGGAAATTAATTCATGAAAAGTTAACTGTCAAGATACATATTTCAGATATACTAGTAGCTATCAGAATCACTATTTCTAGATAAATGAGGTATGGCTATGTATGAATATAAAAAATGAGGCATAAAGTAAATTAAGAGATTGAGAAATTAGCTGATGTACCCTTAAAGATCTTAACTCATAGACTACCATAACAGACCTATAGCCCAAGTATCCCCAAAGGCCAATAATAGACTATGACCTGAGTAGACCCACAAAAAACATTGCATCTTAGAAAAAAATTTGCTTTGATCCTGACCAAGGCAGGCTCAATTTTAAGAATAAAATGTTGAATTCTTACCAAGTAAATGGCTCTGACTTCTCTAACCCTACCTATTCCATTAGTTCCTACATTGCAGGATATACATTAAAACTACTCAACCCAAATGGTAATATGTCGCATGATACGGTATCACAAAGGATAAGATCAGCACTGAAATTTTATGTTTAAGAGGGGGACTACAGCTCGCTCTGGCATGCAGCCTTTCAGTTTATTTCTTACAAGCTTATATATTCTTAACAATACTAAAGTCTGCATGTACACTTGATAATAATAAGCCAGTTGGCAGCAAATGGTTTATAAGATAAGAGTACAAAGAAACCATGCAGAGCAGCCACAGAAACTTATTCAGCCATTTGTCCGGTGCAACCTTTAACTGAGATGTGCATTTACTTATCTTGCTTTCCATTCTCAAGGCCTCTTCCAGGACGTTCCAGAGACAGCCAGACTCTGCTTGCAAGGTCTGCCTCCTGCTTGACTAGCTTGCTAATCAGTTTGGAGTGTCTTAAAGGAACATCCCTTCATGTGGACTCTGAGAAAGCTTCTTTAAACTTAAGCTAATGGCACTCAAAGTGACATTGAGGTTATAGTAATACCTGTTCAACAGCTCTTCCTAACTTGCCTCGTTTACAATTCTCCTAAGCTTTGCCCATAGTGAGGGCAAAGTGAGTCTTTCCTGATACAGTAAGCTAGATGTATGTGGCTTATTGTGACTTAGGCATATTGCTGTTGATCTTCCGTTGGTAGGCTTCAAAAATTTGGAGGTCTCACAGAGATTCTGCTGACATCCCTGTTACAGAGAAGCCAGGACGCTTAGTTAGCATGGTAATCCTGTGCACATGTGAGACTGCTTAAAGCCATCTTGCCTGTAATGACCAGATTCACACTGAATCTGAAGTATTTCATAGGGTCATTTAACATAAATTTAGTTTTTTACTCCTAGGATTAAGAATAAAATGTTGAATTCTGATTGTATTATTTTGTCTTTTGGTTAAATTCTGCTTGTATCATTGTCTCCTGTTCTTTTTACTTTTCTTTCTGATGTCTTCTATATTGTTTTTCTCTAAGGGAGGACTATGAGAAGACTGTAGGCATTGGTCTGATGAGCCTATCACTTCAGTTGGCCCTGAAAAGACTAATGACATTTTTAGAATGACATCCTTCCAACAAACTTGGCCTTGGGTCAACCTTACAAAAACTCTCCTGAGTATTATTTTTATATTCTCTAGAACTGACTTGACTATTTTCACCTGTTTGAATTGGGACTATAGGCTATCAGACCTATTGTTAACAACAGCCATCTGTTAGTTAGGATATGGAGATGAAAAGTACAAAAACAACACTATCTGTTTGACTTTTCATAGGTAAGTCTCCCCTCCACTGGAATGGACACTTGCTTCTTATATATTTTCTTATTACATTCATGCTCCTATCTTTCCAAATGGTATAGTTTCACCAAGGCTAATCGAGAACTGTAAGGGTAGTGAATTATCACTGAGAGGTACTTTTAATTATGGTTTAAAATGGCCATTTCATAGCCAGGCATTGTGGCGGGTGCCTCTAGTCCCAGCTACTTGGGAGGCTGAGGCAAGAGAATCACCTAAGCCCAAGAGTTGGAGGTTACTGTGAGCTGTGTGATGCTACGGCACTCTACCCAGGGTGATAAAGTGAGATTCTGTCTCTACAAAAAAAAAAAAAATAGCCATTTCAGGGGGATATTTGCTATATTCAGAGATAAATTTGATGATAAACTTTGAATTAGCCTAGGGACTTAAAATCTTGGTTTCCCTGATTTATACCTACTAGTGTGTGTATTAGTATGCCACTCAGGAATTAAATTCATCTGGTTAGAAAACATGGACATAGGAAAGACAAAAAAGTCCAGTGAACTTCTACCAAATATAACCCATCAGTAAATACTGGGTGGCAAGACTAGACATCCACCTTCCCCAGCCTGTGATGGTGTTCCCATCTTCATGTCTCCTTCCTGGCCAGGCTACACAACATAAGTCACATTATCATATAAATTGACACAGAAAAAGGGTTTGCCAAAATTTACCTATTCATGACAAAAGCTCTCCAAAACAATTGTAATAAAAACTATACTTAACATTATACTTAATGGTATAAAACTGAATGCTTTCTCTCAGATCAGGTAGAAGGCAATGGTGTCCATTCTCGTCACTCTTATTCAACACAGTGCTGATGTTCCAGCCAGTGCATAGAAAAGGAAATAAAGTGGCTCAGTGAGTGGGGCACTGGCCCCATATACCAAGGGTGGCAGGTTCAGACCTGGCCCCAGCCAAACTGCAACAAAAAATAGCCAGGTGTTGTGGCAGGCGCCTGTAGTCCCAGTTACTGGGAGGCTGAGGCAGGAGAATCACCTAAGCCCAAGAGCTGGAGGTTGCTGTGAGCTGTGACACCATTGCACCCTATGGAGGGTGATGGAGTAAAACTCTGTCTATAAAAAAAAAAAAAAGGTATATGGAAGAGAAAATTTACAGGTGACATAATTGACTATCTAGAACATCCCAAAGAATCTACAGAAAAGCCACCTAAAACTAGTATGTGAATTCACTAAGGTTTCAAGACACAGATCAGTTTATAAAACTGAGCTCTATTGGGATAGACTCATAATAGTAAAAATATTATTTATCATTGCTCCAAAAAGTAAAAAAAAGGAAAGAAATGCTGAGATATAAAGATAACAAAACATATACAGTATTTATATGCTGATAAAAGTCACATAAGATGATAAATAAATGAAAAGATGTGTTGTGTTCATGGATTGGAATACTCACGATGCTTAACATAGTAAAGATGTCAATTCTCACACAAATGAAATACAGATTTAATGAACTTCCAATGAAAATCTCAGCAATATTTTTGTAGATTTAGACAAGAGTATTCTAAAATTTCATAGAAATGCGAATGAATTAGAATAGCTAAAACATTTTTAAAAGAAGAGTAAAGGGTGGCGCCTGTGGCTGAGTGAGTATGTTTTATTTTAATGTTATACTGTATTGGATTAATTGATTTTTAGATATCAAACCAACCTTGAATTCTTGAATGAAATCTCAGGTGGTCAATGTGTATAATTCTTTTTTTTTTTTCCATTTATTTATTTATTGTCTGGGATTCAGTGAGGGTACAGAGAATTAGGTTACACTGATTGCTGTTGTTCGGCAAAATCCCTCTTGTAATTGTGTCCTGCCCCCAAGAGGTGTGCCATACACTGTGACCCTCCCATCCCTCTCCTCCCCTCTCCCCATCCCTCATTCCGCTAACCCCACCTTGTATTAGGTCATCTACTTCCTTCTTATTAGAATTCAGTAGATTGGATTTTTTCTTCTCCATTCTTGTGATGCTTTACTAAGAAGAATGTGTTCTACCTCAATCTAGGTTAATACAAAAGATGTAAAGTTTCCATCTTTTTTAATGGCTGAATAGTATTCCATGGTATACTTATACCACAGCTTGTTAATCCATTCCTAAGTTGGTGGGCATTTAGGTTATTTCCACATTTTAGCAATTGTAAATTGAGCTGTGATAAACAATCTAGTGCAAATGTCCTTATGAAAGGTGTATAATTCTTTTTATAAACTGCTGGGTTCAGTTTTGTAGTGTTTTGTTGATTATTTTTTAACTATATTCAGATGAGATTGTTTGGTTTTTTTCCTTGTCACATCCTTTTCTCATACAATAGTGTTTTCATAAAATGAATTGAGACTTGTTCCTGCCCTTCTATTTTTTGGAAAAACTTGTGATGAATTGGTACTAATTTTTTTGTGAGATGTTTGGTAGAATTCAACAGTGAAACTACCTGAAAGGACCAACTTTAGTGTCATTGATTTTCTCTATTACTTTTGTCTTATTAATTTCTGCTCTACTCTTTATAATTTCTTCTTTCTCCTTGCTTCAGGCTTAGTTTGCTCTTCTTTTCCAGAGATTTAGGATGGAAGCTCAGGTTATTGATTTGAGATTTTTTGTTTTTATTTTTGAACATTATTTTTAAAATTGACAAAAATAAAATTACATATACTCATAGTATACAATATAATGTTTAAAATATGTATACATTGTAGAATGGCTAAATAAAGTAGATTAACATATGTATTACTTCACATACTTTTGTCTTTCTTTGTTTTGAAATAGTGTCTCAAGTTGTCCTGGGTAGAGTGCTGTGGCATCACAGCTCACAGCAACAACAAACTCTTGCCTCAACCTCCCAAGTAGCTGGGACTACAGGCATCCACCACAACACCTGGCTATTTTTTTGGTTGCAGTTGTTATTGTTGTTTTAGCTGGCCTGGGTCGGGTTTGAACCCGCCAGCCTCAGTCTTTGTGGCCGGTGCCCTACCCACTGAGCTATGGGCACTGCCCACTTTTGTCTTTCTTAATACCAGCATATATCATTATAAATTTTCCTCTAAGCACAGAGATTTATCTGCATACCATTAGTTTTTGTGTGTTGTGTTCTTCATTTTCATTCACCTCAATATATATATATGTGTTTTTGAGACAGAGTCTTGCTACGTTACCTTCGGTAGAGTGCTATGGTGTCACAGCTCACAGCAACCTCAAACTTTTGGGCTTAAACAATTCTCTTGCCTCACCCTCCCAAGTAGCTGAGACTACAGGCACCTGCCATGATGCCTGGCTACTTTTTTAGTTGTTGTTGTTGCAGTTGTCATTGTTGTTTAGCTAGCCCAGGCCGAGTTCAAACCCACCAGCCTCAGTGTATGTGGCTGGCACTGTAACCACTTTGCTACGGGTGCCGAGCCACCTCAAAATATTTTTGATTCCTCTTCTGCTTTATTTTTTGACCCATTCGTTATTTAGGTATGTTATTTAGTTTACACATATCTGTGAGTTTTCTAAATTCTTTCCTGCTATGTGGTCATTCCTTGTGGTCAAAGAGCCTACTCTGTATTATTTCTATTCTTTCAAATTTATTGTTTTATGGCATAGCATGTGGTCTATCTGGCTCCAATTAGTTAGGCTTAGTTTATTATTATCTACTTACTTAGTTTTGGTCAGTTTTTGTATTAATATCACATATTTTGATCCTCTATTATTAAATGCACATATTTCTTTTTTTTTGGCCAGGGCCGGGTTCGAACCTGCCACCCGGCATATGGGGCCAGTGCCCTACTCCTTGAGCCACAGGCACCGCCCCATAAATGCACATATATTTACAATTGGAATATTTTCTAATGAATTGATCCTTTTATCATTATAAAAAGACCCTTTTAATTTCCAATAACAGTTTTTGTTTTAAAGTTCATTTCATCTAATATTAGTATAGCTACTCCATCTTGTGGTTACTATTTGTATGACATATCTTTTTCCATCCTTTTAATCTATTTGCATCTTTGAATTTACATGAGTCTCCTCAAGACATTCTATACTTGGATCATGTTTTTTTTTTTTTGCAGTTTTTGGCCAGGGCTGGGTTTGAACCTAGCACCTCCGGCATATGGGGCCAGCGTGCTGCCCCCATGTTTTTTTCCCTTAATCTAGTCTGATAATCTCTGCTTTTTAATTGGACCATTTGATCTATTCACATTTGATGTCATTATTGATAGTTAGATTTACTTCTACTGTTTTACTTTTTGCTTTCCATATGTGTCATGTCTTTTGGTTCCTCAGTTCCTCCTTTATTTCTTTATTTTGCATTGTGTCAATATTTTCAAAGGCACCATTTTAATTTAATAATTTTTTCACTGTTTTTTGAGTTAAAAAAGTGTGTTGTAAGGTTTTTTTATGTACATCTTATCAGAAGCAGCTACAGGTTTGTAGTAGCTTAATTTCAGTGATATTTAGGAATATTACTCCCTATAATTTTATTTCCTCTTTCCCCTTTCTGTGGTTTTCTTGCCTTTTATTTCACTTTCGCTTTTGAAAGCGTTTTTAAAATCATGGGGTTTTTTTTTCTTTGAACTCTTAATATATTATCCAACTGCTTTCTCATCTCTATTTTTTTTTTTTGCTAAGAAGTCAGCCGTTAGTCTTATTGGTGTTCTGTTGTATGAGCAGTCTTTGTTCTGTTGCTGCTGTCATGATTTTCTCCTGTATTTGACTTTCAGTGTCTTTTACTCTCATGTGTCTGTTTTGGCTAAATTCATATTTATCCTTCTTGGAGTTCATTGAGCTTCTTACGTGTGTAGATTATTGGTTTTCAATAAATTTAGTAAGTTTTCAGCAATTATTTCTTTGAATATTTTTTCTACTCCTTTCTCTCTTCTCCTTCTAATACTTTATTATGTATACTTGGTGCAAATAGTGGTGTCACACATTTCTCTGGGATCTCCATTTTTCTTCATTCTTCTGTTTGTTCTTTGGCTTGCATATTTCTATTGGTCTAGCTTCAAATTCTTTCCTCTTATAGTTCAAATCTACTTCTGAGCCCTTCTAGTCAGTATTTTTTTTTTAATTCATTCATTATACCTTTCAATTCCAAAATTTCCATTTGGTTATTTTCTATAATTTCTATCTCTTTATAGATATTCTATATTTGGTGCAACGTTGTCTTTATACCTTCTCCTTTATTTTAACATATTTTCATTTAGGTCCATGAACTGTACATGATGGGTAATTTGAAGTCTTTTCCTTTTCTTTTTTTTTTTTTTTTTATAGACAGAGTCTCACTTTATTTCCATCAGTAGAGTGCCATGGAGTCTCACAGCTCACAGCAACCTCCAACTCATGGGCTTAGGCGATTCTCCTGCCTCAGCCTCCCAAGTAGCTGGGACCACAGGTGCCCACCACAATGCCCGGCTATTTTTTGATGCAGTTTGGCCAGGGCCAGGTTTGAACCCGCAACCCTCGGTATATGGAGTCAGCGCCCTACTTGCTGAGCCACAGGCCCCGCCCTGAAGTCTTTTTCTTATAATTCTATTCTCAGAGGCAGTTTCAGTTGCTTGCTCTTTTCCTGATGAGTCATACCTTTTTGTTTTTTTGCTTGCTTTGTATTTTTTTGTTGTTGCAAACTGGACATTTTAGGTCATATATTGTAGCAAATTTGTATGTAGGTATTCCCATTCCTTCAGGACTTGTTGTTATTGCTCATTTATTTATTTAGTAACTGTTGCCATTTGCAATGATGTTTTTATTTATTTATTTTGCCGTTTTTGACTGGGGCCGGGTTTGAACCTGCCACCTCCAGTATATGGGGCTGGCGCCCTACTCCTTTTAGCCACAGGTGCCGCCCCAAACTGTTGCCATTTGCAGCCATCATAGTAAATCCAATGACTAAAACTATTAATAATATTCTCAGTAAGGGGCAGATAACTATCACATGCCTCTAGGTGTGATAGTCTAAAACACTTCATGTCACTTATGATATTTGGTCTCTTAATGTATAACCTCTGCATTTATTTCATGAGGAAATGTCTGAGAAACCAAAATTGGGGAATATTGTATAAAATAACTGCCTTTGGTCTTCAAAAACATCAGTATCAAAAGGGCAGGCTAAAAAACTATTCCAAATTAAAGAATAAAACATAATATGCATCATGTGGATATAAATTTTGATATTTGACAAATGCGATAAGGACTGCATAATAGAATTTATCAATGTTAAATTCACAGATTTTGGTAACAGTGGTATGGTTAGATCAATGAAAATCATGGTTCCTAGTAAATACACAATGAAATATTAAGGGAGAAGAGGCATGTTAGATGCAACCCATTCTCCAGTGATTCAGAAAAAAAATGTGTGTACGTATGTTGTTATATGTATAAATAGAGAATATGATAAAACCAATGTTATTCTTGAAATTTTTCTGTAAGTGTGAAATCATATCATATCTTGCTTCTGCTTAGAACTTTTTTACTCTCCTTCAGCTCATAGGGAGAAATATTACTTATACATGCCTTACATTCCTCCCCAGTTGCTCTGTAGCAAATCGATTTTGACAACTATTCTAACATGTAGATTACTATTAAATGGGTTGGGTAGGTATAACCTTCTAAAAGATCATTACAATTATACCTACCTACTGTGTTACCAGTTCCTTTAATGAAATAATCCGGTTCTAATACTTTTGGTTTTCCACAATGTTTCCAAACCTCTTGCGATCTATCAAAAGTTGAAGCATTAGTAGTTTTGTTCAGTGGCCGGACATGGGAGAATTATATTAATGTGATCCAAATATAGTGAACTGTGGTCCTCCAAATAGCTCGATGGAAGTTTTGCAAATTGTGTGTTCACAACATGTAATAATAGCACCAAAAATTACTGTCATCTATTTATTAATAAAGGCAAATGCATTTTGCCTGAAAGGAAGAATGTCCAACTTCAAAAGTAATTATGACAGTTTTCTCTAATGAGACAAGCAGCTTATATTTTTGAACGAACCAACTATAGAAATGAGCCATCTCCTCTGGCCTTCTTTTCCTTATGGGCTAATCCTTCATACTCTTTCAGAACCAAATTGTCTTTTTTTTTGCTCTACTAACTCCCGGGCAACAACTATGACACCATATTCCTACAAGCCATTTTCTTCCCTGAAGAATATTCTGTTTTGGAATAAATGTCTACAGATACATTTCTTTCTTTCTTTCTTTCTTTTTTTTTTTTTGTTAGAGACAGAGTCTCACTTTGTTGCCCTTGGTCAAGTGCCATGGCTTCATGGCTCACAGCAACCTCCAGCTCCTGTGCTTAGGCCATTCTCTTGTCTCAGCCTCCCAAGTAACTGGGACTACAGGTGCCTGCCATAACGCCAAGCTATTTTTTTGTTGCAGTTCGGCCAGGGCCGGGTTTGAACCTGCGACCCTTGGTATATGGGGCTGGCGCCCTACTCATTGAGCCAGAGGCACCACCCCTACAGATATATATCTTATTTTATCAGAAAGTGTTAGACTATTCCAGTTGCCACATCTTGAAACCAAAGTATTTAATACAAACCAGATATAGTTCATTGTCCTAGAATTGCATTAGAAGTATTTGAGCTTTACTGAAGCATAATAAAATTTGTTGCTATATACACAGGACCTCTTCTACCCATGTTGAGTATACTCTTTAAATTAGAAGCTTGTGCTAGTTAGGTTGGAAAAAGCAATCCTGGTACTTTCCCTTGTTTTAGATTTATAAGCATCAAATAATTACTTTTTTGTTTTTTGAGACAGAGTCTTAGGCTGTCGTCCTGGGTAGAGAGCTGTGGCATCTCACAGCAACATCAAACTCTTGGATTTAAGCGATTCTCTTGCTTCAGCCTCCCAGGTAGCTGGGCGTACAGGTGCCACAACACCCAGCCATTTTTTTTGTTTGTTTGTTTTGCAGTTGTCATTGTTGTTTTAGCTGGCTCAGGCTGGGTTCGAACCCACCAGCCTTCATGTATGTGGTTGGTGCCCTACCCCCTGAGCTACGGGCACCACCAAGATAATTATTTTTAACAGATTTGAAACCTATTGATACATTTAACTTGCCTCTTGTGGCATACCTGTTTAAGAACCAGGTCTTCAGAGTCAAATGTTGCCAAGCAGCTATTATTCAGGCAGATGGTTCTATAATTAAACATTCAATAAAAAGAGTAAGACAGTCAATGGAGAACTGATGAAAACAAAAGTTGAAGCCCAGACTTCTCTGATACATACTGACTTGAAGGAAAAATATCAGAAGTTCGATATCAGCCGATGTAGTTCTAGAAATCTATTTTGATATCACGTCGGACAAGTCTAAGGGAATTAAATTAATGGAATTATCAAACCCAATGAAGGGCTATCTTCAAAATCTTAACTCATAAGGCAAAATAATGGATTCACAGCCAAAAAATGACATAGAAAGATTCCTCATACACACACATGCACACACAAAATAGTTTCCTATTGTTAAAAATCTTCATTTTCAACCTTGAACCACTCAACAAACAACTCTGCTTCTTCCAGTTCTAACCAGTTCTCCATTTCACAAAAAATGG
Source organism: Perodicticus potto (assembly GCA_963574655.1). Classification (NCBI taxonomy): domain Eukaryota; kingdom Metazoa; phylum Chordata; class Mammalia; order Primates; family Lorisidae; genus Perodicticus; species Perodicticus potto. The sequence goes on along the minus strand of CAUYRH010138598.1, from coordinate 41,865 downwards.
CTGTAAAATCACCTAACCCTATGTGTTCTTAACTTCTTAAGATTCAGAGATTCCTAAGTTTTGCCTATTTTTTTCCCTAAGCCTAATAAACTTGGCTTCGTGGGACTATAGGCATGTCTGTAATGTTCTGTTGGCGGGCTTCAAAGGATTTTCTTATGAACATATAGTCCAGCTACCCAGAAGCAACCCACTATTAATATTTAAGTAGGTTTCCTATACCAAACATGTTTTGCTTAGTGGGTTTGATGTGGCTTTTAATCATCCAATATAACTTTTCCATTTTTGAAAAATATGCTTATAGAAATGTTAGGTAAACATTTGCAATGAAGATAAAACACCTTTGGAGGGGTGGAGAACCTGCAGCCTTGGGGCCACATGTGGCCTTCTGGATCCTTGACTGTGGCCTTTTATCTGAATCAAAATTTTGTAGAATAAATCCTTCTAATAAAGGGACTTGTTCTATGAAGCCTGGATTTGCTGAAGAAGCTGCACTTCGGGATCTGGAGGGCCACATGTGGCTTAGAGGCCTCAGGTTCCTCACCCCTGCCAGGATCTTTGCAGGGTGCATACCAAAATTGAAATATTCTATCCCTTCATCATTAGACATTTACATGTTTTCTAGTTTTTTTTTTTTTTTTTTAGAGCCAGAATCTCACTTTGTTGCCCTCAGTAGAGTGCTGTTGCGTCACAGCTCACAGCAACCTCCAGCTCTTGGGCTTAGGTGATTCTCTTGCCTCAGCCTTCCCGAGTAGCAGGGACTACAGGTGCCTGCCACGATGCCGGGCTATTTTTTTTGTTGCAGTTTGGCCAGGGTCAGGTTTGAACCTGCCAGCCTCAGTATATGGGGCAGGTGCCCTACTCACTGAGCCACAGGCGTCGCCCTGTTTTCCAGTTTTTGCTGTCATAAACAAGCCTGTGATAGTATCTTAGTATAAATCTGTGAAACTACAATTACTTAATTGAATGTTATGAGCATTTTTTGCCTCTAGCCACCTACTGCTTATTTGTTTTCCAAGGGTTTTGCCCATTAAATTTTACCTTCAACTAATTAAATATTCCAGCCAGGCAAAGTGGCTCACGCCTGTAAGCCTGGCACTCTGGGAAGCTGAGGCCGGTGGATAGCTTGAGCTCACAAGTTCAAAACCTGCCTGAGCAGAAGTGAGACCCTGTCTCTACTAAAAATAGAAAAATTGAGGCAAGAGGATTGCTTGAGCCCAAGAGTCAGAGGTTGTGAGCTATGATGCCACTGCACTCTACCCAGGACAACAGCTGGAGACCAAAAAAAAAAAAAAAAAACTAAATATTTCATTAAACTCTGAGTAGCACATTAGAAGAATCTTTTAAATATAAGTTTCGTCTACATATTTGAAGTTTTAGAAACATTTCATTTATATACAGTTTTTGAAGAATTCACCAGTGAGGTCTCTCATTCTCAATTGTACTTAGTAGGTGGAAAAGCAACTAAAGTCATAAAGCACTTGGTGGAAATTCAGAAAATTTCAAATAATTACTATAGGCATTGGCAATCTGGTAGTTTGCACACGGGGAAAAACAGGTATCTAAGATTTAAAAGAATTTTCTCACTTCAGTTCTTTTTTTTTTTTGAGACATAGTATACTTTTTCACCCTCAGTAGAGTGATGTGGTGTCGCAGCTCACAGCAACCTCCATCTCTTGGGCTTAAGCGATTCTCTTGCCTCAGTCTCCTGAGTAGTGGGGCCTCGGCCACAAACCCCCCCCCCCCCCTATTTTTTGTTGCAATTCTCATTGCTATTTTAGCTGGCTGGGGCGGTGTGAACCCGCCACCCTCGGTATATGGGGCTGGGGCCTTACCCACTGAGCCACAGGTGCTGCTCAGTTCAGTTCTTTTTAAAAAATGTATTGGCAACTGCTGGTGTATTTTATTTTATTTATTTATTTATTTATTTATTTTGTAGAGACAGAGTCTCACTTTATTGCCCTCCGTAGAGTGCAATGGCATCACACAGCTCACAGCAACCTCCAAGTCCTGGTCTTAGGCGATTCTCTTGCCTCAGCCTCTGAGTAGCTGGGACTACAGGCACCCGCCACAACTCCCGGCTATTTTTCCATTTTGCAGTTCGGCCGAGGCCAGGTTTGAACCCGCCACCTTCGGTATATGGGGCAGGGGCCCTACTCGATGAGGCACAGGCGCCGCCCTGCTGGTGTATTTTATGTTTAAAAGCTTTATTCTATTTTAACAGGATATGCTGAAAAAGTACAGGCAGTCCCCAGGTTACAGATGACCTGACTTACAGTGTTCTGTACTTACAAATGGGCCCACGAGGCTCCCGGTAAGGATAGTTTATAATTAATTATTAAATTAATAATTCTGGAAGTAGTTTCTTCTGCACATGTAAACAAACCCACTTGGCGTAAGCAGTTGGTTGGCACAGCATCTTTATACTAGCCGTTAGTCTCATTGTTTGTATGGACACTTTTGTGCAGTATCACTTTCATCTTAACTCTTTAAATTCAATTTTGTGAATTTGTGTTTATCCTTAAGACTATGCTTCCAAAGCAAAAGTCCACTGTAAGTCTAAGTGAGCCTACAGCAGGAAAAAAAAAGGTGATTACAATGGAAACAAAAGTGGAAATAATTAAGTATTTGGAGAAAGGCCAGGCACTATTATTCATTGGGAAAGTATTAGGCTTCAGTCACTCAACTATTGGAACAATTATTATTATAACGGATAAAGTGAGAAAAATGGAACATATGAAAGGCAGTGCTCCAATGAAAGCATCGGTTATTACTAAGCAATGTAGTGGATTAATTATTGAAATGGAAAGGTTATTATTGATGTGCTTAGAAGATTAAAAAAAGAGTAATGTTCCTGTTAGCCTAGCGTTGATGCAACATTAGGTGAATGTTAACTTTTCTTTTTTTTTTGTAGAGATAGAGTCTCACTTTATCGCCCTGGGTAGAGTGCTGCGGCGTCACAGCTCACAGCAACCTCCAACTCCTGGGCTTAGATGATTCTGTTGCCTCAGCCTCCCGAGTAGCTGGGACTACAGGCGCTCGCCACAACACCCGGTTATTTTTTTGTTTTGCAGTTCTGCGGGGGCCGGGTTTGAACCCGCCACCCTCGGTGTATGGGGCCGGCACCCTACTCACTGAGCCACAGGCGCCGCCAGAATGTTAACTTTTAATATAAATTTAATAATGTAAATTTCTCCTGCCTCTTAGCTAAAGTTTTTTGTATGAGTTTATATTCTCTTTGCTTCAATTAAAACAAAGAACAGAAAAATTTCTGTAACTTATTTTTAGGTACGAGGTGTTATTACTTACCATGTATGAGCCATTATTACTATTACTGTGTATGCGCTGTTCATCAGAAATCCGAGTTACTTAAATATCTGACCTAAAGGCATTCTCAGGAATGTGTCTCTTTCGTAACCTGGGGGCCACCTGTATATTTTAATATTACTATTACTGGTCTACGGTTTGGTGATGAAGTCAGGAGGCTTAGGCTCCCTTTCGATTGGGTCCTGGATTCTACCTTCACTAGTTTTCTGCAGGCCAGTGCTGCAGCGCCCTCAATTTTTTTCCCCAAGTGTATTAATACCTGCTGAGGCCGGGAGACGGAACCTGGGGAAAGAAGTGAGTCATGTAGGGACATTTCAGATATTTTCGATCTTAGAATTCAGTTACAAGTCCACATAGTAACCCTCCTCAAAAATAAAGAAAAGAAAAAAAGAAAACAGAGAAGTGAGTTCCCACCACCAGCCTTCAGGGCTAAAACAGAAAAATCAGCGAGCTTTGCCACCGCAGCCAACCAAAAGCAACTCAAGCCCCTCCTCCGCAGCCTCCCCCGCCTTCCCTGCGCCGCTCGAGCCAACCCGCCCTCGCCTCTCCCCTGCTGCGCGGAGCTGCGTCGGATGGGCGGGACGCATGCGCCTTCCCTCGGGGCGCTTTCCATCCCCTTCGGCCCCGGCGCTGGGCGGTCTCCGGGCCGACCCGAACTACACTTCCCACCATCCTGCGCGAGGCCCGGAGCGTGCGAGAAAGGCTCGGGGGGTAGCGGGCCAGTGAGGGCAGCGCCTCCTTTTGAAGCGGTTTTGCGTCTGTCGGCTGGTGGCGTCGGTGCTCACGCAGGGGCGGGTCGCGGTAGCGCCAGGCTGTGCAGGGCGGGAAGGGCAGTCGTGGCGGCGACGGCGGGAGGGACGGCAGCGACGGCGGCTGTGGCGGCGGGGACGGCGCTGGTGCTGTCAGTTAGGCCGTCGGAGCAATGGGAGACCCGGGGCCGGAGGTGAGTCCTCGAGCTGGGGCCTGGCGTTCTCACGGTCGGACCGCGAAGGGCTTGTGTTTTCTCGGCCTGAGGCCCGCTCCGCGGCCGCGGGGCGAGACCTCCGGGCGTCTCGGGCCGGGCCCCTCTTTGGGGCCTGGTGAGGGTCTGAGCCCGGAGCCGGCAGCAACAATGGCCGCCCGGCGGTCCCCGGCCCCCCGCACGGACTCCTGGTTGCGGCTGCCGTGCCGGGGGCAGCGACATTTTAAGCAGCATTGGCCTTGAGTGAGGCGCCTGCACCCCTCCGCCTCCTGCAGCAGGTAGGGGAATTCTGAGAGGCGGGGACTTTGTCTGAACGTTCGGTCTCTGCGGCCCACGTCCGCCGAGGCAAAATCGGACCCCATCTGGTTGTGTTCCTGTGGGGTCTGCGTGCAATTGTGCTGGGTTAGTTTTCCTGGAGAGCCCTTTGTTTTAACCGTTCCTTTTGGAAAACAGTCTCTTCCCACAAGTGCGTGGCTGAATAGATAAGCGTGTTTTGGCTTATTTTTGTAGATAATAGAATCTGTCCCTCCAGCCGGGCCTGAGGCATCTGAATCAACAACGGATGAAAACGAAGATGACATTCAGTTTGTTAGTGTAAGTAGCAACTGAGAATCGGTTTTTCCCAGAGTCAAAGACTGTGGTAAGCCTTATGTGTTATACCTCACCTGGTCGTCCATCATTCAGCAAGTGTTTGTGAATGTCTGATCCTTACTGGACAGACACTGTGGAGCATGGCACGGGTCGGGAAATTCACCCAAAGAGGTATCTGAGCCACCACCGTAGCCATCACAAAGGGGTTGCCCACAGGTACGTGTTGTGCACGTAATCACGCCTCTCCTGCTTCATTTAGAGCCATTTTATACTTAAGACAAAATTGTGGTCTCCGAGACTGTCTTGAATAGGGGCAAGGGTATCGTTTTAAAAGATGACATAGGAAAGGGCTGCTGTTGATAAAGAAAGAAGTAGGAAATAAGAAGGGTTATAGGAGCACAAGATCTTAGTGTTCAGTAGCTTCACAACATGAAGGCAAATAGGTTGAAGATTCCACTGACCTCAGAGATCATTATGATTAGGCCTGGTACAACAGTTGATGCTCTTAATGAGGAATCCTGCATCACTAAGAACATGTATATATTTGTTTTTTCCCCTGCATTATTGAGTGCAAACAGATTCCTGGCCCCACTCCAGACCTACTGAATCGAAATTTCAAAGTGGGGATTAGGAATCTTCATTTTGGAACGAATGTGGATACATGTGGGTCTGTGGACGCTTTTTGCAAAGTATTGATTTCAAAATGAAAGGGAGTTTTAAGATATATTTTGAGATTATTTTCATCCATAACTGGTAAAGTTTTGGAGACTCTGCTTAAAAAGTGGTATCTTTGTTTGTTAGAGAATACTGTAGTAAGTTGTAGTTTGGTTTTAAAGTTGTGTAATTTTTCTTTGAATGTCCATCTCATGTGGATTTGTGGGGTTTCTGCAACCGTGTGAAACTGATTTTTAAACGAAATCATACTCAAAGTTAGAGCTTACATGACGATCCATCATTATATGGTGTTTTAATGGATTTGTCTAGAAGCCCTTCACAGATTGTTTTCTTAGCTTGCCCATTGCCAGTGTATATTCAATTATGTCCTCTTTATTTTTAGTGTTTAAGTACATGTGGTGAAGGGTGGAGATGAATTGTATCTTCCTTCACTGTGGACTGAAGTATGTTTAATAACAGGCTTCTGTAACTCTTTAGGGCAAATATTTCAGGTTCTTCCTGAAGCTTTGTATGTTTGTGAACAGAGTATCTGTAGATTATGTTTCACTGAAATGAGAGTAGGAATGACCCACTGCTTTATGAATAATGGTCTGTCCTTTGGGAAACATAGGTAGAATCTCTAATATTTGAAAACAAATTTTTTTTGTTTTTTTGAGACAGAATTTCACTTTGTCGCCCTCTGTAGAGTGTGGTGGTGTCATAGCTCACAGCAACCTCCAGCTCTTGGGCTGGGGTGATTTCTCTTGTCTTAGCCTCCCAAGTACCTGGAACTACAGGCCCCCATCACAATGCCGGGCTATTTTTGTTAAAGTTGCTACTGCTGTTTTAACCCGTCATCCCCGGTATATGGGACCGGCGCCCTACCCACTGAGCTACAGGTGCTGCCCATTTGAAAAATGTTTTGTTGAATAATTGCAGTGTAGCTTGTGAGTAGTGAATATAGGCTTGAAAATAGGTTTAAAAGTAATCTTCTCATTTAAATTTTATTTTCAATGTAGAGAAACAGTTCTATCTTTGCATCAAGAATAAGGAATGTAAAATCAGTATATATTTCAGTTGATACAACCTCTTATATTTATCCCTGTTAACAAATAAACGTTCAAAGATATGACAGCTCCAAATGGAGAAGTGAATTTATATGCTTTAAATGCAATTATGAGAAGAAACCTGTTAAAAATTTTGTCTTTGCTTTTAGTTGGTACCACTTAAATGACAATTAATGGTAGCTTAATTCTATTTTAAAATACCTTCAGAGGCAGAATCTTCTTTCTTTAACCTAGTCCTACAATGTGACTCCTCCAGGTAATGCCTTTTCAGTAACAATAAAAAACAGTTCTATTCTTAAGTTCTTCTTGACGTACAAAAAGAGCATTATGGTGTCTTTTCTTGATTTACTGTGGTTTGGATATCTTAATTCTTATTAATCTGAATTTCTTTCCTTTAATCCACATGATGGTATAGCAGTTTGATTTATAAAATACAGAACCTGAAACAAAGACTCTGTAAAGGAATGATAATAGATGTGGAGATGCAAAAATGAGCCCCTTTATTTAAATTTTATTGAAATATGTATAGAAGTACAGGATTCCCAACTGTATTGTTTACTCAGTTTTTTCAAAGTCAATGCACCTGAGTAAACAGCACCAAAATCAAGAAAGAATGTTACCCTAACAAAAACTGTTCATGTAGGTCTGTTACTCACATTTTCTGTTTAGTTTAGTAAAATTGAGCCTTTATTCAACTATTCCTTTTATGTCTTTTTTTTTTTTTTGATCTTATTTTTTTTGAGACACAGTCTGGCATCATAACTCACACAACTTCTAACTCTTGGGCTTATTCTCTTGCCTTAGCCTCCTGGGTAGCTGGGACTATATAGGCCACAATGCCTGGCTATTTTTAGAGACAGGGTCTTGCTCTGGCTCAGGCTGGTCTCGAACCTGTGAACCCAGGCAATCCAGCCGCTTCAGCCTCCCAGAGTGCTGGGAGTATAGGTGTGAGCCACTGTGCTGGCCTTTATGTCTTTATTTGAAACTGCACATATTTTATCTGATTTACTTCTAAAAAGCTGTTTTACTAAGTAGTTTATGATGTGATTGTACATAGTGCTACTCTAGGTATAAACCCAAGATTATTGACACAATGTGGAATCATTGAAAATGTGGGAGTAGTCAAGACAGGAAAATAGAATTTCATAAATAACTTTAGGAGCATAGAAGTAGAGTATTAATACTCCAGCTGCAGTAGAAGGGAGCCAAGGAAAAAATGAGTCTTTTCACTGTATGTCCTGGGGCTATAATTTGTGCACTAAATAAAAATAGTAATGAGGCTCGTAATATGAAAAGCCATGAGTTAAGTACCTTAGAGCTACTAAGATTAATTGGAAATACATCCTATCCTTGTATGAGTATTTTGGTGTGGATGGTGAAATAGGAGATGAGAAATGTGTTCTTATAGATACTATAAAGTTCTTTTATAAAAAGTCCATATGTTACAAAAAAGGACATGAAACTTGGAGTTTATTATTTTGATGTAAGTAGTAGTTCATATTCTTATGTGTTTAAGAGGGTATTTTGAACAGAAGAAAATTAGTAAAGTGAGAAAGCTGAATGATTATAATTCTGAAAAATAAGGTGTTTTTTTAAGTGGGAGAGAGAGGGATGTGTGAGAAGGTATAGATCTTTAATGCTGGACTAAAATTTAAGTATAAAGTAGGCATTTTTGAACCATTTGAAATTTTTGAGCTGGGTGGGACTGCAGAAGTAAACAATGTCCCTAACTTTCCTAGCTAGGAAAAAATGTGAATTATTTAGAGTTTTGGATTTATGCTCAAATCCATCTTCTCTGTTTTAGAGAATTCTTTATAGTAAAGTACTTTTTTTAAAAATAGATCCTGTATTGGTGTATGATATTTCTTTGCTGCTAGTAGGAAATTGGTGTTTTGGCTTTGAGAAGTAGTTTTCTAATAACAGGAATGAAAGCTTTTTTTTTTTCATTTAAAAAATCTATTTTTTAGGGCAGCGCCTGTGGCTCATCAAGTAGGGCACTGGCCCCATATACCGAAGGTGGCGGGTTCAAACCTGGCCGAACTGCAAAAACAGAAAAATAGCCGGTGTTGTGGCGGGCGCCTGTAGTCCCAGCTACTCAGGAGGCTGAGGCAAGAGAATCGCCTAAGCCCAGGAGTTGGAGGTTGCTGTGAGCTGTGATGCCACGGCTCTCTACTGAGGGTGATAAAGTGAGACTCTGTCTCTACAAAAAAAAAAAAAAATCTATTTTTTAAACTTAGAATATTAATTCAACTGCATTTCTGTACTATCTTGCTGTGCTTGTGCATGTGGCTCTGGCCCTGAATTGTGTAGCATTAAGAGTGGAATTCTTTGATTTTTTTGTTATTGGTACAAGAAAGGGTGAGAATGATGGTTTACTAGTTGATGGATAGAGCATATTGACAGAAAATACCTTGTAGTTGGAGGATCACATGTATTTATATTAAAGATATAAGTAGTAATTATAATACATTGTTTTTTCTTTATTTGCATTATATAAACATTGCTTCTTTTGAAGAATTGGTAACTTTTAGCCAACATTAAGAAATATTCAGAGGTGTGCTTGCTTCGGCAGCACATATACTAAAGAAATATTCAGAGGTGGGGGCAATAGCAGGTAGTCCTTTTTTTCTTATTGAAGGAAGAAAAAATGTGTTTTCTCATAAACTTAGATAATAAACATTGATTATAAAATAGTATTTATTCTTTGAACTACCTCAGAATTGCAGTGACCACACAGCCAATTGTGTGTTTAGAGATCCAGGTGTATATCTTTGAGTTTTCTCATCTTTTAGATGGGATAAAAGTAATAATTCTTATTTTACCTTGTAAAGCAATTGTGGGGATTAAAAGAAATAATGTACATGAAAAGCTTAGCACAGTGCATGATAGAGAGCTAATTATTAATAGTAAAATAAATGGCATGCTACATCTTTTAATTCCTTCAATTCATTATACTGAAAGTTTTTCCATATCTACTGTGAATATTAGAAAAAGGGCATACTATTTATATAAATAATCTTTTCCTTGGAGGTACTTTTCTTATTTTTCCATTCAAGTCTATTTGCCTTTTTGGTGATCTCTAATATGGTTTCCCTTCTCATCCTACCACTCTATCATTTAAAATCTTAGTTGTTATTTTTCGACTGAATGAATATTCTTAATGTTTTTTCTCAGTTTTAGATTTTCTATCCTGATTCTTTATTCTTCTCTCAGTGTGAATAATGTGAAATTATTCTTTTGAAGTTCAAAAATGGTTGTTTATCAGTCTAGTGATTTACCCCAATAGTAAATTTTTGATAGTTTTATTTCATCTTCCCATGTTCCTGTCCTTTTTACTCTTTCTGCAGCTACTTTTTAATCCTATTTGTGGCCATTTTCCTTATCATTCTGTTTTTTCCTGCCCGTTTTACTTTTTGATTTGTGTCCTGTCACCTTCCTTAATCTCCCTCTTTTCTTTACTTACTCTCTGTTTATGGGGACTCTGCTCCTGCCTCTGTGCATTTCTGGTTACCTGGAGGCTTTTTTGGGTTTCTGTTTCTGTGGGCCTGTTCCTTAATACACATTTCTTAAAGAGTAAAACTGAGGTGATTGTATCAGTGTGAAGGCTGTTTCATTTTTATCTACTTTACCTTCTTGTATTGAACGTAGGATTTTGACAATCTTAAAACTGGGGGTAGGTTGTAGTCTTAAAATAGGCAACTCAGCATTATCTGGGCAGGATATCTATTGCCCTTTTTCTTTTTATTTTCATCTTTACAGCTTGAGCAAAACTCCTAATTCCTTGTTTGCAAATTTACTGCCCCGAAGTTTGCCCTGTGTTTTTTTTTTTTTTTTTTGTAGAGACAGAGTCTCACTTTATCGCCCTCAGTAGAGTGCCATGGCGTCATACAGCTCCAGCTCACAGCAACCTCCAACTCCTGGGCTTAGGCGATTCTTTTGTCTCAGCCTCCCAAGTAGCTGAGACTATAGGCGCCCACTGCAATGCCCAGCTATTTTTTGGTTGCAGTTCGGCTGGGGCCAGGTTTAAATCCGCCACCCATGGTATATGGGGCCAGCGCCCTACTCACTGAGCCACAGGCACCGCCCTTTTCTTTTTTTTTTTTTTTTCTGAGACCGAGTCTCATTATGTTGCCCTTGGTAGAGTGCTGTGCCGTCACAGCTCACAGCAACCTCAAACTCTTGGACTTAAGCGATTCTCCTGCCTCAGCCTCCCAAGTAGCTGGGAGGACAGGCGCCCACCACAACACCTGGCTGTTTTTTGTTGCACTTGTCATTGTTGTTTAGCTGACCCGGGCTGAGTTCAAACCTGCCACCCTTGGTGTGTGTCACTGTGCTACAGGCACTGAGCCTTGCCTTCTGGTTTTATCTTGGTGTCTGAATCACTACCCTCAAAGGATAGCAGATCCCTGATTAGAAGAAAGTCAAGGTGGATAGGAGGGGATCATTAAGTAGATCTTAGATTCTGTTCCTCATAGTCATAGTCAACTTTCCTTATCTTAAGAAATCTTTTCCTTCAGCTACATTTCTTCTCCTGTGTTCCTTTCTCTTCATTTCCAAAATACAGGATTGCTCAAAAGAATAATCTTTTTTTTTCTTTTTTTTTGAGACCGAGTCTCACTTTGCACCCTCAGTAGAGTGCCATAGTATCCTAGGTCATAGCAAGGTCAAACTCCTGGGCTCAAGTGATTCTCTTGCCTCAGCCTCCCAAGTAGCTGGGACTGCAAGCACACACCACGACACCCAGGGTGTTTTTTTTTTTTTTTTTTTAGAGATGGCATGTCACTCTAGTCTTGAGCTCCTTAGCTCAAGCAATCCACTGGCCATGGCCTCACAGAGTGCTAAGATTACAGGTTGGAGCCAGCACACCTGGCCCAAGAATCATCTTTGCTAATGGCCTTTTATACCTCATTTTCTATTTGATTTTTTAGAGCCTGGCTTCTATGCACCTTACTTTGTTGAAAATTTTTCTCTTGAAAGCATTTTGAAATGTCTGGTTGCCAAATTCAGTTGCGTTTTCTTGGTGCTCCGTGTTTGTGGTCACATTTGGCATTGACAACTTTTAGTTGAGGCAATATTGTAGATATCCAGTTCTAGAGTTTAATAGTCTTCTAGGGGGACAAATCCCTAATCTTTATTTCCAGGTATATTCATACTCCCAGATTAAAGGCCTGTATTTCCAGCTGTCTGGAAGATAACCTCCTGTGCACTACTGGTACTTAAACTCCATTATGTGTAAATCAGCTTTGTTGCTGTATTCCAAATTTATACTAATGGTATTAGTATTCTGCTAATCATTGGAGCTTAAAACCTCTGAGACCACTGTGGCTTTTAGGTTTTGTTGTTTTTCAGTAGCCATTGCTTTTTAGTTTTCCATTTTACCCATATTGTCTTGAATATATATTACCATACACTTCTTGCCATCACTAGTTGTCTGTCTTGATGATGAAGTTATATAGCTTTCCCCACTCTCCACTCTGCTGTGTGATTAATCTTCTTGAAGCACAGCTCTCATAATGCTACTCTCATCTTAGTATTATTTATTGATTTGCTTTTTCCTGTTAAGTAAAATCTGGGATTTTAAACATGGCATTCAAGGCCTTGCTTATGAGAAAATAAGCATGAGTAGATGGAAGGAAAGAATGGAAAGAAATAATGGGTTTGATTGTTGACTCTGTAGGAGTAGAAGGTGAAGCAGACTGTTACTCAAAGAACTGCATGTTTTGAGCTTGGATGTCATAAAAGACTGTTGATAGCCATCCCTGCTGAAAAAAGTTGGATCATAATTTCCGTATCCTTGTAGCACTATTTCTGTATTAATTTTCCTTTCCAAGCCATTGATAGGGCCCTAATAATCTACAGAGGTTTAGGTTTTTTTCTTTTAGGCCTTATCATTTCTTTTGTATTCTGAATATCTTTTTCTTTTTTGTAATTCTCTATAAGTCTTTTCAGAGGAATTATTGCCAATCTCAACTAAAATATATATATTGTTTTAAATGCTAGTTTAGTTTAAATAGCTGTTTGTGACTTGTAAATTTGTTCATTTCTTTTATAGGAAGGACCATTAAGACCTGTTCTTGAATACATTGATCTGGTCAGCAGTGATGATGATGAGCCTAGCACCTCTCATAGTGATGTAAGTACATTAATTTCATTTGCATTTCTTGTGTCAGTTAACAGATACTCTCTTAAAAGAGTTATCAAATCAGGGCGGTGCCTGTGACTCAGTAAGTAGGGCTCTGGCCCCATATACCGAGGGTGGTGGGTTCAAATCTGGCCCCAGCCAAACTGCAACAAAAAAATAGCTGGGTGTTGTGGCGGGTGCCTGTAGTCCTAGTTACTCAGGAGGCTGAGGCAAGAGAATCACCTAAATCTAAGAGCGGGAGGTTGCTGTGAGCTGTGATGCCACAGAACTCTACTGAGGGTGACAAAGTGAGATAAGACTCTGTCTCAGAAAGAAAAAAAGAGTTATCAAATAATGATGACTGTGTTTATGAACTATAGTGTTTTAGAGAGTGTCCCATTTCTGTTAGAATGGGCCGTCATAGGTAGTCCAGGGTTCCTTTGCTCAGAACATCTCCTACTTCCAATTTTTGTTCTTCTTTGGGAACATGAAAAGATAACATGACTTTGGGACTTTTTAAGCCTTAAAGGTAATATCTGATAAAAGGGAAATGTAATAAAAACTGTAAGCTTTTTGGCTCCTCTTTCCTTTTTCCTTTCCTATACTCTGCTCAGGTACCCTATAGAACTGGATCCTTTGCATCCAGAACCGTGAGACCACAGAAAATTTATTTTATCTTGGAGGAACCTGTAATGATCCTTTAGGAAATGGAATGTGGGGAAGGGTTTATTATATATGATATATTACTTCAGTCATCATCCCTTTAAACTCCTCTTTCATCACACATAGTTGGAATTAACTTATCTCACTGGCCTGGTTATGGGTTTGACCTTTAACCCCAAATTCCCTTACTCTGAGGATTGAACTAGTTGAGCCCTTTGTAGCAATCTTACTTTTTATTTATGTTTGCCTTAGCCCAGACTTCTAGTGATGGGCTGTTGTCTTGTTGGATTAAATTACACCTGGCTCTTGTTCCGGTGGCTAGAGAGCTTCTTGCTCTATGATGTAGTGGATTGAGACTTGGACATGGAATCAGAATATTTGGGTTTGAGTCCCAGCTTTAATCTTTACTAACTCTGTGACTTTCGATTAATTAATTAAACCTCTTAATCTCAGTTTTTTAATCAAATAAGAATGATACCTACCTCACAGGGTTGTTGTGAGGATGAATGAAGTAACAAATATGTAAGCTTCTTAATAACTAGAAACTGTGAAGTAGAACTGTAAATTGGAAAGTTTTGTTATTCATGGAGAGCGAATGACAATTTTTAATGGGACTTAAATGAGTTTTAGATATTTTTTCCTCTTAGTGGAATTTTCCTTAAGTTCTCTCTGCCATCACTAGCTTATACTGGTTGATATACATATGTTGAATGGAATTAGTTTTTCTTTTATTAATTGTTATCAGTGGTTTTACCACTTTTCTTATCCGAGCACAAGACCAAGTAGTAGGCCAGGATAGTACTACTTGAACTGAGCTTGTTTTTACTTTTCTCATTTTTCATAAACAGTCTCAAAGACTAATACTGGTAGTTGATACTTGGGTCTTTGGGGTAATAAAGCTTGTGAATTTGACTTCTTGATTCCTTTGCTGACCTTTAGTGGATTACATCTTTCACTGTTAATTATAATAATTTAAAAATTGAGTTCTACTTACTGGACATGCATCTCTGCACTTGAAAATTAACATATTAAAAGCATATTTTTTTTCTTCCTTGGTTTTCTTGTTCATGTGGATAACCCAGAGAATGCCTGAATCTAAGGTGCCATCCTCTGAGAATCATCGCCCAGAAATGTGCTCTAGCTGCAATGTTCCTCTTATCATTGGAGACAGCAGCTCCTCCTCTGGGAGTTGCTCCAGCACTCCACAAAGGATAGTTTCTCAACCGTCCTCTGTTGACAATCCATTGGAGAACCAGAAAAATGATAAAAATAATTCAGATATTAAAATTTCTGAGACAGAGACACTTAAATCATCACAAAATTATCAGACACTGCGTTCATCTTCACTTTTGGTCCCCCAGGAATCTCTGGCCTCTTCTGAGGTCAAGGAGGACTTACCTGTAGAATCTTCTTCAGCTACACAGAATGGACAAGATGCCATCCTCTATCTCCAGACTCAAGTAGCTGAGATGTCTCGAGTGATACGTGATCTGCAGTCCAGGAGCTGTTTTAGATTTCATCATTCTAGGCCAAGTGAGAACTCCTCAGTTCCTTGGGACATCTCCACCTCAAAGGAAGAAAATTTATCCACAGTTGAAGAAGAAACAGATTGCAAATCTCCCTCATCTGATGACAAAGGGCAGCCAGCTGATCCCAGCCAATCTAGTTTCACAGGTCTTTTGAAGAGAATGGAACAAAGAGGTGTCATAAAGAGGGTAACACTACAGTCTGAAACAGAATCATGTGAAGGGAAGCCTGAGTGTGTGACCTCTAAAAAGCGATTGGTTCCTCCACTGCATCCTCTTCTGAGGATTGCCACCACTGAGGTTTTTAAAGATCCTGCTGATTGCCATCCTTCTTCCTTCATGGGACATAGGGTATATCCTGTGGCCAAGGATACCTCTCCTTTTCAACCAAATCCACCAGCTGAGGGCCCCATTGTAGAAGCATTAGAGCATAGCAAAAGAGGAAATACAACATCACCTCTGGATGCTACCTCAAAAGAAATGGAGGTCATGGGTTGTAGGTTTTACCATGCTGCCTCCATTGCAGCCCGGGCTGCTAGCTACATGGCCTATATGACTCAATATCAGCGTAAACTCTGGGAAGACATGGAAGATCTGGTCCATGACCCAGAGTTTGATCGCGGAAAAGCAAGATGTATAATATCTGATGGTATGGATGCAGGCCTTTGGCAGCTTTGTACTACTAGGGACATAATGGACTCTGTAGTTAGAGTTATGGCCATGGCAGTAGACTACAGAAGGCAAGCCTGGCTCCGACTTACATCTCTCACTAAGAAAACCCAGGAAAAGATCTCTCATTTGCCCTTTGATGGTTCTTCCCTTTTTGGACAAGATGTAAAAGCTGTTATTGCAGAAGAAAACAGCATAAAAGAAAACGACTATAAAGATCATAATAAATATTATAACCAGCATCGTTATTTTTATAGTTATGACCAAAAAGCACATTATCATAATAGAGGGTACTCCAGAGGGGATTGGTACAAACCCCGAAACCACCCTTACAGATACAGAAAGAAGGGAGAGTCTCCAGAACGCCATGGGTACAAGAATTGATAACCTGTTCAAGTTCAACAGACTAGTTATCCAAGATCCTAACTATTTACTTGTTCATTCACAAACAGGATCTACAGGTAGGAAGTTATCTCAAAAACTAAATGCATGTCTGGAGTGACCACAACTGATATTTGAATTCTAGACTTTTGGAATGAAGTATATGAATAAGAGAGTTATTCTTTATTGGCCAAGTGGGAGGTGGAGACTTTTCTTATAAGGAAAGTTGGACAAAGGCTTGTCCATTATTTCTGGTCCAAATAAGTTCAGAGGAGGGCACTCAGGAATCTGAATCCTCTTGTGTTTAAAGAAAAATACATAGATTTGTTCCTCAGGAAAATCTCATTGGTAAACTGAGGACAGACAGCTTTTGGATCTAGAAACAACCTACTATTACTTTTCTGTTTACTAAAACCAGAAGTAAATCTTTCATTTTAGGTCATCAGTGCTTCCCTGTTTGGGCTTGAGCTTAACAGATCTTCACATAATGACAAATCTTGAGTGTTAACAATCTCTTTACATCAAGATACCAGTTCGCAAGAGTTCACAGTACCCTCAAGCTCTGTGAGACTTCGGAATTGGCCATGAAGCTTTGTGTCATTTGGACTTCAAATCAAATTTTGCCAAATCCTGTTTGCTTCCACTTGGAATGGCTACATGTCACAGGTCTACTGTGGACACCAGATGGAAAAAAACTTTCTTACCTATAATGTTTCTGTAGAAATTTTCACAGCAACTATCTTCATCAGGACTCCGATGGGGCACATGCCATCACCATCCTTAAAGCTACATGTGAGAGAATAGTTTATTGCAATTCATCCTGATAGTCTTTGATCTATCAAGCTTTCACATCAACAGGAGACCCAGTAATGGTTGTCTCACACTATAACCTAGGCCTTCACCAAGATGGCCTTCTTAAACCCACCTTCTTAAACAGTTTTTGAGCTTGATAGTACATCATGCTCTAAATATAAGAAAGGTATGCACATCAGTGCCCTGGAAATAAAGGATGCTCTTCACATCATCCAGGCATGCAAATCTGAACTAGCAAGAATTCCAAACATGCCTGACAATCTGGTCCCCTTAATTGTCATAAATTGGGTGCCATCAATCTGGATTTTATTGGGAAGTCCTTAAGGTTTAAAGCATATCTGTGGATGTGTTGAAGAGAACAAGCCACAAAGTCTGTTTCTGGATATCTGTTTCAGTGATGAAATTAATAATTTTTGAAAGGCTAAATCAAAAACTTCAGTGACGTGTTCCTGGTTAATTGGTCACTTAATCTAGTCAGACTCTTCACCGTAAGAGACGGCTTACCTTTTGGCTCCCACTTGGTCCCAGTAATAATTTTCCGCCATACTGGAACTGGCAGCAGATACCTCAGTTATACGTCCTACAGTATCTTCTCTTTAATCTCAAGGTCGTGGCTGTGTGATGTATTAGCCTTAGATCCTTGTCTTTATAGCATGACTTCAGGAATGAAGAAAATGTCAATTTGGAGGGGTCTGAATATAACACCTAGTATTTGCTTGGCAGCCAAAAAAAATTTTTTTTAATTGACAGACATGATTCTGTAACTTCCCTTTTTTATCTGCTTGATTAAGGTGTTTTAGTACTCTTGTTAGTGTAATATGGCACTATTTTAGGGTATATGTGGTTTCTGTTCTTACTATGGTTCTTGCACTGTGGTGATTGACATTTTCCCTGATGCCCTGCTTTTTAATAGTTTATTAGAAGCTTGTTTCTCATATCATAACCATATGAGGCATCATTTTTTAAATTACTCTGCTTCCTCTCCCTACTTTTGCTGAAGAGGTTGAAGGCACAAATTTCCCTTCTTGGAAACAGTTCTATTATTTTGTCAGATAATTTCAGGGGACTATATTGGTCATATTTGTCCTATTTATAGAATGAATCTGAACTATTCTTGATTAAGGAGATAATTTTGCAAAGTCATATCTAGACTTAATATTTACCTTATTTTTCTGTGTTTTCCACAAGGTTTTATTTCCACTTCTTTGAGTCCATGCTCTACAAATGTCTTTCAAACTTTTCGTGGAAGAGTATCAATTACCTGAAAAGAGCAAAGGCCTGAGAAATCATACATAGATTTTTGGAGCTCATCAGGGATACCATACCAATCAAGCAGTTTCATGTGCCCTTGACATTGGTACTATTGTTTTCCTCTGTGAAAGGACAAGCCAGTAGAGAGCTCAATGGATAGACCCTGAAAATGTTTTATTTTGCACCCAAATGTTCTTGACCAGCTAGGGCCGCTTCCAACTCTTCCTACTTTACCATTTCTTCTCTTTTTCTTCCCTGAATTTAGATGCTATGTCACAAACTTGGTGATTTTTGAAATACCCATATTCTTCAAAAATTAAACATAATTAAGTGATGGTCAAAGACATGGTTCTCTGAAACTACTCTGAAACATCCACTTAACGTGCTCCTTTAAATTGTTGTTAAAAACTTAGTACCTTAACCATTTATAATACAGTGGTATTAGCTGTATTCACATTGTTGTGTAGCTTCTTAAATATTTCTAAGACAGCATTACTATATTCTCTTTTCCTCTTGTGACATTTATGTCGCTCAATAATGAAGGAAAAATAACGTTGCTTAACTATACTAATTGATATGTCCAAGCATCTCCAGAGAATTCATTTTTTCCTGAAAGTAAAAAGGTATTGGAAAATCATCAAATTGGTGACCAAGTAGTTAATGTCTGGAAGAATTTGGCAGTTGAGTAGGGAGGGGGGCATAATGCAGTAGAGTGGGAATAGGTTTTAGTAGAAACAATATCTTAACATGTTTATTTTTTATCTTAAAATCTTTCTCTGCATACTTGAATGATGGTGTTATAAAAGTGAAAGTGGAGACTTGGTCTAGGAACACAACCCCTATAGAGTATGGAACTCATAATTAGATAATAAATATTCATATTTTGTCTGCCCCAGGCAGAGGCTGTGACAGAATTCTCTATTAGGCCAATCTCTGATATTTAAATACCTTTATGTTTTCTCAGAGGCCTTGGAATAGTCAGAAGTTTAATGATTGGATATTTTCCAAAGGCATTTGTCTAATAATCTTTTCTCTTCAAAATGTTATTTCTTGTCTAAACATAGAATGTATTTTGGGAAATATGATTTCTTATAGTTACTAGTTATTGGGAAATAGTTTTCATTGTTATATGAAGTGCCTTTTAAAATTTGTTATTTTTGTTTAAAACTTAAATTTGATGTCTTGCATATATTATGTTATTTATGTGAATTCTGTACTGTAATTTAATCTTGTAGTTTGTTACTTTATCATCTGTACTATTGCACTATCTAAATGTACTCTCCTTCTGAATGTTAACTTGTTTATAGCACTGTTGATTCTTTTCAGAAGGCTGTAGAGTATACCTCCCTCCCTCTTATTTAATTGACTTCACAGAAGCTCTTTTTAGTTATTAGTAATTATCCTAGTTTTCTGTGCATTAAAGCAGTCTCTTTTTTTCTCTGTATTTAGGTTTTCTGACTGAGTCACTTGTCTCTTACCTTGTTCTTAGCCATGGGAACACAACTTATATTTGATAAGTAGATGTGTTTACTTGGTTAGAAGAAATAAGGACATTAAAAAAAAAAAGACAGTATATTTGCTGACACTTTATCTTTTTTTTTTAAAGACTTGACAGTCCTTATCAATATAATTACATTTAAACTTTTTTTTTTTTAAACTGGTAGCTGCTTTATCAGTATAATTCCACTTATTAGCCCTCAAAATGACATTTCGAGGGGTGCATAAACTTGGCTACTTGGCTACTATTTAGTACTCTATATTACTACTACACTAATAATTTACTGAATGAACCTAAGTGACCTGATTGATAATGTCCTTAAGGACCTAATACATCCAGGAAAACCTCTCAGGTACTGTAAACAAGGAGGTTGAAAGAGACATTCCAGAATCTCTGCTAGCTATAAAACTGGATACTGATGTTGATGAACATAGAGTTCGTTGACATTCATTATTCTTGAAGATACAGTTTAATGACTGGGATTCTGTTGAAGATTTGAAATTAAGGATTAGATCTTTGTAGACACAGTTTAAAGATTGCAATAACAGAAAATTTTTTTTTTAATATGAGGCATATTTTGTCCAAGTCTTGCACTACTTAGGTTTTATTGTCTTTTAAAATTTACCATTCTATACTTAATGTTAGTGGCTCGTTGTCTGACAATTGATATTCACATCTATGTGCATCTTATGCATGTTGTTTAATTGGCCAGATCCAATTCTATATGGTTTTTTCTTAGTGAATACACAAACCGATTAGTCTTCATTTTGTGCTTAAGAAAATATATAGGTGGGAGTTAATCAGTAAACTGATCACAATTACTGTATTGAATGCAAATCTTTTTTGTTATTTTTCCAGATAGAATGAGTTTTATAAAATCATTATAAAAATATTCTTTTATGGACTTCCCCTTCCTAGATGAATGGTGATAATATTGTTTTATTAAATCTTTTTTTTATAGTGGGGTGTAAAAGATTAATTAGTGGGATAATATTTTTGTACTTCATTGTCTTTTCATTTGCTTTATTTTTTTGTAATGAGAACATTTTTTAGTGGTTTTTACCATTGTGCTGTGTTATTACTGGAAATTTTATTTACTTTGGGTAAGGTGTATCTGGAATTGATCAGTCCAACTGTGTCTCTTTTGATTTTATTAGCATATCAGTTATTTTATTTGTTGCATTAATCTTTTCTTTCCCTTTATCCATTATCTCTTTCTAAAAGGACGTCTGATCTTCCCCTTGATCACTTTGATGTAGATTGTATTTTTTATTCTACCAGTGTATACTAGCTGGGATTTTGATGTGGTTTTGTATTTGTATATTTAAATGCTATGTTTTAAGCATTATTGTAAGAGCTTTTCTAGTTTTCCCTAATGTTCTTTTTACAAAAATATATAGCCAGTTCAGTCTCTCAATCTATACCTTCATCAGTTTTTAATGTCTTATTCAGTGGCTGTTGAACGTTGATCAATTTTTAGTGTTTTATTTAAAGGCAGTAGCATTTTCTCTGTTTGTGTATTCTTCATACAAATTTATTATTACATACAGTTTATGGTTAGATGCGTCTTACAAAAATTTTGAAGCCCGTCACCATGGACTTATCTATAGTTCAGCTCTAATAATAGTGTATCTTAAGTTTAGCCAATTTTCTGTAGGTTTTAAGGGCTTTAGCTTTACTGGTTTTGTTGAAATAACTATTAATCTTTCAGATGGTCTATTGGATTTTCTAAGGCCTTGTCAAGAGTTCACTGATTTCTCAGGTTGTCTGTACTTTTCTTCTAGGACTTTGGAGATTTTTCAGGTTGTATTGTTTTCTAGTATTCTGAATTTATTTGTTGGTTTTGAATATAAAAGTTTTGTATTTGGTAATATTTTTAAAAATTGTATTTTGACCGTTAATGCTTCAAGTATTATTGTGTTGTTGGTGCAGTTAGTAGTCTTTTGGTAAGACTATCATATGCTATTTTTTCCCCATAAGCTATCTTCTGCTTTATTACTCATAAGAGTGGCTCTATCACACCATTTAATTTTAAGGGCTACAGTTAGATCTCCTGTTAACTCCCACTTGTATCTGTGATGGTATGTTGCACACTGCCTTGATTTACAATGTAGTAATGTGTTAAATAACTATCATGTTTGTGGTCTCTTGATACCTCTTTTAATTGACGAGGCAATAGTGATGTGAATGATAGAATAAAAGCATTTTCCCAAGTCACTAAACACACTTCATGTTCTCAGTTCCATTTTTTTTTTTTTTTTTACATATTTATATTAAACTTCCTGCTGTTAGATATGCAGAACCATTCCTTTCTGCCTTGGGTACAGTATAGTTAATATATGAGTAGTCTCATTTAGATTCTTAGCACGGGGTTACCTGTGTATTGATCTTTCTTTAATTGCTTATCATAGCTCATATATGCTGACAGTTCTTGCAAGCATCCTAACAGTATTGTATCTGCCTTCTTCCTGCCTGGGAAGGCAGTAGAAGAAAGAATCTACTTTATAGAGCCTGTATATACGAAGCTCAGTGCTAGTTGCAAGGCACTCTTAAAATAGAAATTCAGCCTTACTTTGCAAATGAGGAAGTGAAATTTAAGTCATTAAGCAACTTCAGTTTATATATATACTTTAATAAACATATACTTCTTTCAGAGTATCAATTCAACATTGTACTGGGCTGCCTCCCTGTGGTTTTTCAAAGCCCCACTCGAGTCTTACCTCTATGCTAAACTAATTTTACATACACTATTTTTTTTTGTCTTCTGAACTTTGTGTTTGTGTTGTGTTCTCAACCCTATCCTCGTAGTTCTCTCATAGAGGGTTTTACTGTGCTGGATTATTCATTCTTGGTTCATAGTCATTGGCTTCTGTTTCCATTCATTTTTAGCACTGATTTAAGTCAGTCTTACTGCTTGCTTTCTTTTTCTTCTATATTTTTTGTTTATTACACTCATTTTGTTTCAGATGTACACTTAAATTTTTTTATTGGCATCTTGAGGATATTGACTTGCTGGAAGGAAGATGGAATGGTGCAAAGCAGGTGGTATTTGAATTCCAAAGGCCTTGATCTTAGTACTACCAAGTCATTTATTCTCTAAGCCCCGGTTTTCCAACTCTTAAATGAGTTAATATCTGAAAGTATTTTGAAGATAGTAAAGCCCAATATAGATCTTTTTTTAGTAACTGTGCTGTCTATTCACATTTATAGATTTCCTATAACTGTGGGAAGGTATTGGATATAGATAGAGAAACATTTTGAAATGTATTTAATAACATGTAAATGTTCATTTCATCCATGGGATCATGTTTCCCTTGTTTACAATGTTTTAAGGCTACATACAAGCCTAACACTGAATTAAGTCTTTGAAAGGCACATTTAAAGTAAAATAGTCTCTATTTGCAAGTATAAGCTAAGAAATGCTCATATAAACAATAAGAAATAATAAAAGAAAATGTAGAATGAAGAGCTGGCGTGTGTAAGTATGTTTATATGATTGTGATGGATGGTATTTTGTCATATTTTATCTTTGTTGGAAACAATCTTCATTTGTCAAACATCTTTTTTCAATACCTGCTGTGCACAGGCAGGCACTGAGAGAGGTGTGGGAAAACTGATAGTTAATAAGAGACAATATATTCTCTCAAGAGAAACAAATACTAATACAGTGTAATAACTGTCCTGTTTAGCAGACTTCTTGTGGAGATGCTAGAACAAAAAAGAGGGCCGTCTAGAGGGGTCAGGGAAGCTTTTCTTAGATGTGCTTGAGTTTTGGAGGATGATTAGGGAAGATTTAGTAGGGCTGGTGGAGAAATAGCAACCAGATGATGAGGTGAATCATTGTGAGGAATATGAGGTGTGTCTGCTTTCAGAACTATAAGGAATATTCTATAGGAGAGACAAATGAAGGTGATTAAGCAGAATAAAGAGGTTAAGTTACCTGTGGATGTGTATTGGTTCCTACATATTTAAAATATACTAAATCTGTATAGCCATTACTTGTAAGGTGATAGAAGTAGTCTGTGTAGAGATTGGTTTGTATCATAGTCCATGAGGGACATTTAGAACATTGTATTTTTTTCCCTGAATTGAGCCCAAAGAAGGCTCCTAACAGTACACCTCTGGCCCCAGGGCAGTTCTAAGCAATGAGAAAGAACTGAGGCACTGGTAGAGAACAACTTGGAGGATGAATAGGATAATGCCTCTGAAGTAGAGCGTGGCATCCTATCATGGGCATGTGATTGCATGCTTCAGGATCACCTTCCAGAGTGTCCTCAGTATAGATAAGTGTGGCCCATTTTCCCGTATGTTGAGTTTTAGATAATTTCTGAGTAGACTTGAGAGAAATGAAGATTCTTATAAAAAACGTTGTGTCATTTGCATTTGGAGTTGACATATTGTAGAAGGAACTGTGAACCTGTGTAGTGGTATCACCAGCAGCCCCAAACCACTTTGGTCAACTTCCTATTTGTTTTTTCCTTGTTTAGGTTTCATTCCCTGCTGTTGTTGCTGCTTTCACTTTTTGTCTTTTCATCCTTTTTTTTCTGTGCCAGAGGCAGAGCAGTGACACACGGTTAAAAAGTTGTTAACTCCCCTTTGGTTTGTCACAAATTCATATTCAGAGATACTGTATTTTAAAATTCTCTTAAGTACAAAAATTACACAACTTTTTTTGTCCTGTACTGAAGGAGGATCACAGTCATTTTCCTAGAATAGGATTTTTATAGAAATAGATACTGGCAGTTTACCCACAAGGAAATACAGGAAGATTCTTATTTAACGGGTTCGGTGGTACTAGCCTTCTTAACTGAATAAAGAACTTTACAGAATGGGGCATATCTGTATGTGTGTTTTTAAATTTGTTCATATAAAGCGGTTGTTCTGTGTACTTTGTATTTGTAAACAAACATTTGGGGGTGGGAACGAGATTGCTTTGTAAAAAGAGGGTTTCCTGGTTCCAAAGCTTTGCTGATGGAGATGGTAAATAAATATTGTACTGCTTTGCTGTGTTAATCTTTTCTGCTTTATCTGTATTTGCACATAAAATTCTTGAGAAAAATTGGTGGTTTTCCAAGTATTATTTGGCATGTGGTTTGAGTTACAGGTCGGGTTGAAGGGGTTTTTGGTAAACAGGACTTCGGGGGATGCAAACTTCAGACCAAGCATGAAACCAAATCTCTAGAATGGACAATAACAAGTAGGCTTTGAAATTGAGTTTGTATGAAGAAATTCATTTGTTTGATAAATATTGTTCAAACTAAAGGCACTAGTCAGATGGATAATATGATGATTTGCAAAGTATTAATTCATTGCACTTTTGCAACTGGTTGTTCTTCTGAGCTTCTCTTTGGACTTTGGGATTCCTTACATAGAAGATAGTCATCCTCCAGTTGGTGCTGCCCTTCTGGCCCATCAATGCCAGCTGACACACAGGAACTAGACCAACAAATAAACCTCTGCCTGGATTGTTTTGTGTGTCCATCTCCATATTTACCCTTCTCTCTCCTACAAATTTTATCTTTCCTTAGAAATGGCTTTTTCAGTAGCCAAAAGTAAAAGTGCCTTTGGTGAGTCAGATAGGAAATTGGGTTGTTGTAGCCACTCTTTGGGGGTAAAAATTATTTTTGCAGAGTGCTTTCCTCCTAACTTACATGACCTTTTGTGGTACATGGAGCCAGAACAGTTCCATTTCATAGAGAGGTCCAATGACTATATTCATATTTCCATTAAAATAATTATATAGAAAATGTGGAATTTAATCTTTTTTGTTACTATCGTGCTTTTTAGAGATTAGTAGTAATGATTAAAAAATACAAAAGTGCTTACTCATCATTAAAAAGCCATAAACTATTTAATAGACTTCCACAAGCACTATAGTAAAATGATTTTCTTTGCAAAGTCTTGCTTTTTATATTGTCTTCCAGAAATTGCTTTGCAAAAACATTTACTCCTTCTGCATTTCCTTTGAGTTGATTTCAGCAAACACTTCTAAATAACTGAGTTAGTTCATTATGACAACAAGAAATCTCAACTTTTGGGTAAACAGTTGTATGAAAAGCAAAAGATCTTTCTGAATTTAATATTTGAGGAAATATATTCATAGCACCTTCTTAGAAAAGTTTTTACAAAAAGTTTAGAGCCAGTTTTTGTACGGCATCTAGCTTCTTAAACCATAATTATGAATTTCAGGATTACAAGTGGCTCATGTCTGTGATTCTAGCACTCTGGGAGGCTGAGGAAGTTCGAGACCAACCTGAGCAGAGTGTGAACCCCTGTCTCAACTAAAAACAGAAAAGTTAGCTAGGTGTGGTGGCAGGTGCCTGTAGTCCCAGCTACTCTGGAGGCTAAGGCAGGAGGATCGCCTGAGCCCTGGAATTCAAGGTTGCTATGACCTGGGCTGAGGCCCTGGCACTCTAGCTTGGGCGACAGAGTGAGACTGTCTCAAAAAAGAAAAAAAAGAGGGCAAGACACGATTGCAAGAGGATCTTTACCTAACAGATGCAATCAGTGTAACCCGGTTTCTTGTACCCTCAATGAATCCCCAACAATAAGTTAAAAAAAAAAAATTATATAATTAAAAAAAAAAGTGAATTGTTCAAGAAACAGGCATTTGTAGATGAATTTTAGGAGAAAGTTCACCTGTGATTTATGTATTATATTTTGCAGGGGCTGGTCAAGTAGAAATTCAGCTTTTAGTAAAAATGTCTTTTGTCACATAATTAGCTTTCTTTTGAACAGATCTCATCTAAGAGAACTTACCTTTGTGATTAGAAAGCTAATAATCTTCCTTTTAATATTTATATTCCACACAAATAGAGAAAGATGGGGTATAAATGAGCTGAATAACCTAAAATTTTTAAGTTTCCGCCTTTTATTTAACTATGTGTACTTTGAATATTTTAAATACATTTTAAAACATAAAAGCAGTACATGTGTGGGCAGTGCCTGTGGCTCAAGGAGTAGGGCACCAATCCCATATGCTGGAGGTGGCGGGTTCAAGCCCAAAACTGCAAAAAGATGAGTACATGTGCTTTGGGTTTTTAAGAAGAATCTAAGTAAAGAAAATTAATAAATTTATGTTTTAGCCAAATGTTTTCCTGTAAAGTAATAATGGTATTTGGCCTGAAATTTATATAAAAATATTTTCCTGGAAGCTATTAAGCTTGTTGAACTGAGAATGATTGGCCTCAATTGTTGACTAATCTGTTTCTCTTAGGTTTGGAAAATAATGTAACCCAGTGATTATGCCTTTAAGGACAAAAATCTGAAAGAAGTTAATTATAGTTTATTAATAGATTATGTTCCTTCTAGATACATTTCCATTTATATTTATGTAGAATAGATATTAAACATTTTTATAAGGCATAAATTATAAACTAAATCCATTCATTGTATTCCCAAACAACAAAAGATTGAGATCCTTAGCATTTTTTATCTTTACACAGTCTTATTCACTAATAATTAAAATTTTAACAATTTTATTACTTATGCTGATTGTAAAAAGATAAAAAGAAAAAAAAAAAACCTCTCCAGATTGAACTAGCTACTATTTTTATTTATAGCCTTCTAGATTTTACTCTAGTAGGTATTTACTGGATCATTTCCCTTAACAAATATAAGTGACAGGGAAAGTCATTGAAATGTAAATTTAATGTCACTTCTTTGGTTATTGGGATTTTGTGTCATGTTGCCATTGACCTGCCCATTTCGCAGTTTTGAACACTTTATTTCACAGTAAATCACAGTTTTACAGCATTTAAAAACATTTTTTGGCCATTCTCACAAAAGCAATTTTTTTTTGGTAGAGAGAGTTTCACTTTATCACCCTGGATAGAGTGCCGTGGCATCACACAGCAAAGCTCACAGCAACCTCCAACTCCTGGGCTTAGGCGATTCGCTTGCCTCAGCCCCCTGAGTAGCTGGGACTACAGGTGCCTGCCACAACGCCTGGCTTTGTTGTTGTTGTTGCAGTTTGGCCAGGGCTGGGTTTGAACCTGCCACCCTCAGTATATGGGACTGGTGCCCTACCCACTGAATTATTAAAAATTTTTAACTGTTTGCAGGAAAACTTTATTCATTAAACTTTATCAGTAAATGACAATAGTGGACTTCTTGTTGGATGTAACTAATCTTTTATGATTGGGTTTTGAGGATTTTAACCCGGTATTTATGAGTTCATGGTCTGGACTGGTTTGTATTGAAGTAGTTATTGGTCTGCAACAAAAAGAAAAGTAAGGACGGTGGCAGCTAGTTTGTCACAAGGCTAAATGTGTTCGGTATGGGAAACTCCTAAGGGAAACAAATGGTTAGCCTCAGATTGTGTCCTTGTTCATCTTATGAAATGTTAACTGTGGATATTAGTTACTTTTTTAAAAATGACCTTACTTGACAAAACCCTATGTCAGATTTTCCTTCTCCTCACCACCTTCTCCCCCACCTTGTATTGACCCGCAACTCCTGCTTCTAGGTGCCATGAGAAAGCCCTTTTCTTGCCCAAGGTGCGTCCTATTTTTAGACTTGGAATTTGTCCTGTAACTTACCAGGCTATATTAAAAGGTAAAAACATTGTTCTTTAGAAGAAAATAATTCTTTTACCTGTATATGCTTAACTTTCATTGACATGTGTACCCCAGTTTACCCAATATTCTGAATCTTTCTGTCATTTCTAGGACACATCCGAAATTTGCTTTGTATGTGTTTTTACCTCAGGTTTTACATAAAAATATAAAGAAGTGTATTTGAGCTGGGCGCAGTGGCTCATGCCTGTAATCCTAGCACTAGGGGAAGCTGAGGCGGGTGGATTGTCTGAGCTCATGAGTTGGAGACCAGGCTGAGCCAGAGCGGGACACCATCTCTAAAAATAGCTGGGCGTTATGGTAGGCGCCCATAGTCCCAGCTACTCGAGAGGCTGACTTAAGAGGATCGCTTTGGTCCAAGAGTTTGAGGTTGCTGTGAGCTATGATAGCATAGCACTGTGCTGAGGGTGACCAAGTGAGACTCTGTCTCAAAAAAAAAAAAAAAGTATATTTGAGAATATAAGAATTTCATAGTGGCTGAATCAGAATTTTCCTTTTAATGTCTCCTGGCTTTACAGCATCCTCCTTAATTCCGTGCATTTCTGGGAATGGAAGAAAACTGATGCAGAGAATGATCTAAAATATAGGCAAATGAAGACTCCCAAATCCCCCATATTTTTCCTACGGCTTTCCTGTGCTCCCTGAAAATGAGTGAATAGCTTATTCACTATCAGTATAAATTCTTCATGGTGACCATTGCAAGTACTTCAAGAAGGATGACCCTGAGGATCCTATAGTCTATACTCTTACTGTGGATTCGAGCCAATTCAATTCTTGCTTGAGAAGTTACATATCTGAAAGCCTGACCTTTATTAGAAAAGCTCCAGACCTAAATAGTAATTGAAGATTATAAGATGTGGGGATTTGGCAAATTTAGCATAAGGAGAATAGTGGTGGAATTTTATTTTTGCGGTTTCACATTAGATTTCAAATCAGCATCTTGGAACTCAGAGTGGTAGAAGTTCCCAAAGCTAAGAATTAAGCAGCCTTTTAAGCAACCTCGACCCCGCAACTCAAGATTTGTGATGGAAAAATAAGTCTCAGATACTTATTTTTTCTCCAGTCTTAACGGAAAATACTTCTTTAAAAATTTTTATTATTATTTATTTATTTTTTAGAGACACAGTCTTTGTCGTTCTCAGTAGGGTACTGTGCTGTCACAGCTCACAGCAACCTCCGGCTCTTGGGCTTAGGTGACTCTCTTGCTTCAGTCTTCTGAGTAGCTGGAACTAAACGTGCCCACCAGAACACCCGGCTATTTTTTTTGTTGCAGTTTGGCGGGGCGGGTTCGAACCTGCCACCCTCATATGAGTCTAGTGCCCTACTCACTAAGCCACAGGCGCTGCCCCCACCTTTCTTTTAATACAGCAGTTTTCTCATTTTTAAAGTGCTAACGTTAAAATGGCAAAGGTTTCCAAGTTGAAACTCTTGTTTTTTCTAGCTGCCATTCCTTTTCCTCTACTCATAGTAGATTGTCTCCCAAATCTGCTTTCCATATTGATAGCCAGAGTTCCCTTTTTTTTTTTTTCTTTTTACTGACAAAGTAGAAACTTTCTCTGTAGTGGGGAAAAAGAAGGAGTCCACATTCAGTTTCTCCTGTTTTTAACATTGTGAATCTTTTCAACCCTTCAAAGTCATGAAAGATAATAAACGGATCAGCAGAATTAGTGGAATAACAGAAACGTTCTTTTTATTGAGACTTAATAATATAAAGGTTGAGTATCCTTTATCTGGGGTGCCTGGGATCAGAAATGTTTTAGATTTCAGTTTTTATTTTGGAATATATACATATGCTATCAGTTGAGCACCTCTAATTTGAACATCTGAAATCCTAAATGCTCTAATGAACATTTCCTTTGAGCATTATGTCAGTGCTGAAAAAGTTGTGGATTTGGAGCATTTTGGATTTCCGATTTATTGGTTAGGGGTGCTCAGTTTATGGTTAAGTACAAGATAACGTAGGCTGCTAATACTAAATATAAGAAAAATAATTTTAGTATATAATTTAATAATAGTACCAATAGGTTTTACTTACTAAACCTTTAAAAGGGGCCTCAGATGAATTTTAGAATTCTAAACAAATGCTTAAATATTATTTAAAGGGCTGTACAACTTCCTAATGTTCTGCGTATGTTTTGCCAACATATAAGTATGATTTGAAAGGAGTACAATTTTGAGAATATACTTATATTTTGTGACTAGTGGATGACTAAAAATTGTATTGGATCATAGTCTAATATATGTTTCTGAGTTTTAGCTTTCCATCCAGATTACATCTTTAATCAGGGGATCATTACATATGCTTTAAAATAAACTTCAAGAAGAATAAATACTAAGTAAAGTTTTCCTGAATGAATATAACTTTAGAAGTAATTCAAAGTGGTTGTTTCACCGGGCCTAAGAAAAAGTGAAATGATAGTAGAAGCACCAATTCAAGGGTAGCTCTTCCTGAGTGAGGATCCCCTTAATTTGTCTAACACATGGCCTTCTTCCTGCCCCAGTTCATCCACATTGTTGGTAGTGACACATGAGGAGTTAGAAAGGCAAAAAATTTCATTTCCTAGTACATGTCTGTTTTCAAATGACACTGTATTTAATAATAAAATATTCATAATTTCTCCTTCCTGCCCCTTATATCATTGCTGTCATTCATTTCAAATATACATAAGCATAAATGAGTATTTTTATGTATAGACAGGCTGAGTATACCCAATCAGAAATCTAAAAAGTCCATACTGCTCCAGAATCTGAAACTTTTGAGTGCTGATGTGACATCACAAGTGTAAAATTCCACACCTGACCTGATATGACAAGTTGCAATGCAGGTGCACCATGCAGTTTATTGAGTGTTCCCAAGGAATAAAAAAGACCCTCCCAGCCCTCTTCAGCTGCAGTATATCTTCTCACACACACCCATTCTCCCCCGAAAAAATGTGTTCGCAAAGCGTAATAAAATGCAAATGTCCAGGCTAGACATGTCCATGGCGTGTTCCCCACATTGTCCCACATGGGCAAAGAGCTACCCCTTTAGGGTTTTTTTTTTGGATTCTATGTTCTGTTGTGTAAAGATATTATTGAAAATATCAAAAAGCCTATAGATACCTTAATACATAACAATGATGAGAAAAAGAGGAGTCATTTAAGTCTGTCTGTGGCATACAAAGTCAAGCTGTTGGAGAAACTGGAGAGCATTGTAAGTGGAATATCTTACAGGAGTCTGAGTCTGATGGTGGAATGCCTACCATAGATGTGCTGAAGAAACAGAGGATAAACTGTTCATTCATGTTCTGTGCTGAAAGTGATGAAAAAAAGTTAATGTAAAGTAGAACCATACTGCATTTTACGCTAAAAATAAAAAATTCAGTCACTTATTGACAAAGTGAGTTTATCAGTATTGGAGTGAACACATGCCATTTAATGATATTCTGGTCATGTAACAAAGATCTGTCATGATGAACTGAAAAACGAAGGGAACTATGAATATTCAACAGGCTTGCAGAAATTTAAGGAAAGACACAGCATTGAATTTTTAAAGATACGTGGTGATAAAGCATCTGGTGATCATGAAATGGAGAAATTCTTTGACAAGTTGCCAGGGTCATTGCTGATGAAAACTTGATGCTAAAACAAGTCTATAATGCTGATGAAAAATCATTGTTTTAGTGTTATTATCCCAGAAATAGTTGATGAGATGGCTTTTACAGGAATTAAGGATCCCAAAGACAAAATAACTGTACTAGAATGTACTAATGCAGCAGCCACACATAAGTGTAAGCTTGCTGTGCTGGCCTTCTCTCCCTCCTGTTTACAAGAAGTTTACCTGTCTTTTTGGTAACAATAAGATATGGATTACCAAGGACATCTTTTCTGATTGGTTTCACAAACATACTAGTGGCTTGTATTCACTGCAAGAAGGCTGTATTGGGTGAGGATTGCAAGAATTTGTTATTATTTGACAGCTGTTCTTCTCATCTTCTACCTGAAATGCTTACGAAAAATAATGTTCATGTCATGTACTTTCCTACAAATGTGACTTCATTAATTTAAGCATGTGATGAGAGGATATCCTTAGATTAATGAAAGGTAAATATCAAAACACTTTCTGGAACACCATGCTAGCAGTAGTGAACATGTCGTAGAGGCATGCATATGGAAAGTTTTCAAAAGGACTTTAGCATGAAGGATGCTGTATATGCTGTTGCCAATGCTTGGAGCACAGTGACCCAAACACAGTGGTACATGCCTGGCACAGCCTCTGGCCTGCAACTGTGTTCAGTGATAATGAACAAAGTTAGTGACTTGGAAGGATTCTGTGTGTCAAGTGAGAAAAGTGTGATATCTCCTTACATATGCAAAAAAGATAACTTCAGAGTTTGTCAGTAAGCTGGAAAAAAGTGAATTTCAAAGATATTTTTTAACACTGATAATGAGGCTCCAGTTTTCACTCACTGATCAATGGTGAGAATATTGACAGTGGTTATTAAGGTGATTGTGATAACAGTGACAATGAAGATGAAGTTAACACTACAGAAAAAGTATCTACATGTGACTTGGTAGAATGAAGGACTGGACGAGTGTTTATTTATCACAGGATAAGAAATTGTGCCAGTTTTTAAAATCAAACAGACTCTAAGTCCAAAACCATTATTAAGTAAGAGGGACTTTACCCAACAAATGCAATCAGTGTAAGATGGTTTCTTGTACCCTCAATGAATCCCCAACAATAAAAAAATAAAAAAAAACATTATTAATGAGGCAGATGACTCTGGAGGAAACCTTTTTTAAAAAGCCATTGAGGAGAATGCCTCCTTATCACTAGAGAACCCACTTTCTGATCTCTCAACTGCTTCTGATATTTCTTCTCACCTAAAAACAAACAAACAACACACACACAGTATACAGTAAACTTCAAAGCACAGCATCATAAAAATGTATGGAAACTGAAATCCTGTCATGATTTATTATTGCTGTTAACATCTGACTCAGGTGTTCTGATGATGCAACTGTGCTTGCAGTTGCCCTCAACACAGGATTTTTCCACTGTATTAATAGTATGTCTGATTTTTTACTGTTAAGTACTTCTGTGTGAAAAAGTTTAAGAAAACGATTGTTCATCAGTAACATAAATTCAGTCAGGAATGATGATGATTCCAAATAACCACAGATTGTCCCCATAGATGGCTGAGGTGGTGACATCTTTGTTTTCTGATTGTGTAATGTACACAGCTTGCTTTCATGTACAAAATTAATAAAAATATATGAAATTACCTTTAGGCTACATGTGTGAGATATATGAGAAACATCAATGAATTTTGTGTAGACTTGGGTCTCATGCCAAAGATATCTCATTATGTATGTGTAGATTTTCTAAAATCTGAAAAATATTCAAAATCCAACAGTTCGGGTGGTGCCTGGGGCTTAGTGAGTGGGGGTGCTGGTCCCATATACCAAAGGTGGTGGATTCGAGCCCAGCCCTGGCCAAACTGCAGCAACAACAACAAAAAATAAATAAAAATAAATAAACTTAATTAAAAAAAAAATAAAGCAAACAAAAAAACCCAAAGTCCAACAGTTCTGGTTCTAAGCATTTTAGACAAGGGATGCGCAATGTGTACGTACACTTGAACAAACATAAGTATACGTAATCAAATACATTTTCCTATTGTTGTTTTGCATGAACTTTATTAGTAAATTGAGAATAAGAAAAGTTTTCATTTTACGTTTTATTTTTATTTATTCTTTCTCTGGTGCCCTTCTTTATATATATCTGAGTTTCCCTTTTTTCTTTTTTTCTTTTCTGAGATGGGGTCTTGTCTGTGGTCACTTAGTCCAGAGTGCAATGGCATAGTCAAAGTTCACTGTAACCTCAGGCTCCTGGGCTCAAGGAATCCTCGTGCCTCAGCCTCCTGAGTAGTTAGGACTTAAGGTGTGTACCACCACATCCACCTAATTTTTTTAAAAGATGTATTTTGTAGAGATAGGGTCTATGTTATCCAGGCTGCTCTGGACTTTTTGGCCTTAAGAGATCCTCCTCTGTTGGCTACCTATAGGGATAGGATTACAGTTTCCTTCTCCCTAGAGAACTTTTAACATCTTTTTAAGGAAGGTAGACTAGGAACAAATTGAATTTTTTTTTTTCCGGTCTGAGAAAGTCTTTATTTCACCTTTGCTTTTGAAAGATAATTTCACAGAATACAGCATATGAAGTTGGTCTTTTTTTTTTCCCTCTTAACACTTTAAATATTTCACTCCACTCTCTTCTTCCTTACATGAGTTTCTAAGGGGCAGTCATATGTAATTTGTATCTTTGTTCTTCTAGTGGTGTCCCC
This sequence comes from Perodicticus potto, assembly GCA_963574655.1. Lineage (NCBI taxonomy): Eukaryota > Metazoa > Chordata > Mammalia > Primates > Lorisidae > Perodicticus > Perodicticus potto. The sequence goes on along the minus strand of CAUYRH010138598.1, from coordinate 7,441 downwards.
CCTTCGCTCAGGGTCCTGGATCTATGGTTTGGTGTCTGACATTGACTGGGGAAATTTCAGTCACTACTGCTTTAAGTATTTCTTCCTTTTCCTGCTGATATTCCATTACATGCATATTACACCTTTTGTACTTGCCCTGTGTTTCTTGGATATTTTATTCTGTTTTTTTCAGTCTTTCTCTTTCTGTTTTGGAAGTCTCATATGGACATACTTTTAAGCTCAGATCCTTTCCTTAGCTGTGTCTAGTCTAGTAATGAGCTCATCAAGAACATTCTTGTTTCTGTTACTGTATTTTGATCTCTAGCATATCTTTTTTTAATTTTTATTTTTTTCTAGCATCTTTTTTATTCTTTCTTAGAATTTTCCTCAGCCCAGGAGCTGGAGGTTGCTGTGAGTTGTGACGTGACAGCACTCTAGCAAGGGCAGCAAAGTAAGACTCTGTCTCTTAAAAAAAAAAAGAAAGAAAGAAAAATAGAATTTTTATTTCTCTGCTTACATTATCCAATTTTTGTTACATTTTGTCTACTTTAAAAGTCCTTAGCATATTAACCATAGTTGTTTTAAATTCATGGTCTTTCCAACATCCCTTCCTTGTCTGGGTCTGGTTCTGGTGCTTGCTCTCGAGACTGTTTTTTGCCTTTTAGTATGATTTGTAATTTTTTGTTGAAATTGTACTGGGTAGAAGGAACTTCAGTAAATAGGGCATTGATAATGGCATGGTAAGGTGTAGGGCCAGGGTAGAGGGAAGTGGTCTATAGCCCTGTGATGAGACTTCAGTATTTAGGTAAACTTATATCCCTGAATTGTGACTTCACTCGTGCTTCTCAGGTTTCCCCGCCTTAAGTGGGACAGGATGGTTACAGCAGGTTGGAGTGAGGTATAATATTTTCCTTCATCCAGGTTAATTAAGCACTGATAAAACCCCAGCAGGTTAGGCTGTGGTTAAATAATTTCTCTTAAGGGCAAGTCTTGTTGGGGAGGGCAGACTCCTTTGGTTATTTCACTGTGCTTACTTGTCCCCTCCCCCACCAGAAGCTTCAGGGGATTTTTCTCCATTCTTCACTTTGAGAACCTGGTAGAGCTCCTGGAGGTAAGAACACAAGAAAGTGTAAGGACCCCTCTAGGTCTGGGTGCCCTGGAGTTTTAACTCTTAGACATGTCCACACTGAGCATCCAGCAAGTCAATTATATTTTGGTTTTACTACTCCAGTAGTTACTCCTGTAGAGGTTTCTCCTCTTGAGTTTCTGCTTTGGTAAGTTAGTGTTCTTTATTTGCCCCCCATTCTCCAGTTTTAGGGGAGCAACAGTTTGATCCATGACTTCGTTTCTCAGATGTATCTAAAGAGAGTTGATCAGTTTGCTCAACTTTCTACTTATTATTAGGATGAAGTGGCAACTTGCTAAGGTCCTTATATGCTGTCTTAGAAACTGGAAGTTACATTTATTTTTTTAAAATAATTTCTCTTAATACTGTCCTGGCACTGCTAAAAAACCAGAGCCAGAGATGTTTGTATTGTTAAATCTCTTGGAGGGTGGACTTAAAGGCCTGATGACATTACCTTATTGTCTCAGAGCAAAGCAGCCCAAAACTTTTCAATATCTGGATGATTATACAGTGAATATATGTTCTAGCAGCTAATTTGTCTGAAACCAAAGATCTGATGGATAGTTGGCTGATTTACAAAATACCATATAAAATATAAAATACATAAGATAGGTTCTTAAAAGAAGTAAATGGTTCTTTAGTACAGTACCACTTTGGAAAATGGGTATATGTTGTCCAAATGCTAATTTTGTTAATTAAAAGGAATGAAAATTATTTTTTCCATTATAGGAGAATGTTAAACGCAAAGACCATGTTGACTATCAGAAGGATAAAGTTGCTTTGACTCTGGCTCGTCTAGCCCGCCATGTTGAGGTAGAGAAACAGCAGAAAGAAGAGAAGAATAGAGCATTCCGGGTATGTGCCTGTTTTAATTGGTGTCTTATTGGATTGTAGTACTGTTCATAATAAAGTTGTAAAGAGAAACCTTTAATCAGAAAGAGTATGATTTTCCAAGTGTTGTGTGTACTCTAGGTAACACATCAGTTTAATCGTAATTCATAGTAGCGTTTTTAGTTTGTTAGATTCTCATCCTGTGTGTATCTGTTGAAAAAAATATAATTAATTGAGTGGACTTTACTTTTGAGAATTAAAAATCCTGAGAATTCTCAAAGCAGATGAGCAATTAAGAGTGTTTGGTTACTTTTCACAAAAGTGAAGAGTTTATCGGGGCTTTGATAAATACTAAGCTGTATAAGGTTATTTTGTACCAAATAGAGCCAGACCAATTTCTTAAATTTCAGCTTGTCTCACCAAATAAAATCCATTACTAGGAGGAAGAAATTTGAAACAGGGTTTCAACAGAAGAGTAGCTATTTAGAGTCTAATTTAGAATCTTGCATAAAACAGATGTTTTTCTTGATTTGCTTTAGAAGAGCCCAAATGAAGTTACTTGAAGAACGTCCTCAATATAGGCAGGTATCTGTTAGGGTCTGTTAGGTAGAATGTTGACGAGTTAGGTAAAAAAAAACCCTCCATACTAAAATGAAAGTTTAAATCATGATGTTGCCAGTAGCTGTTTGGATTTTAGCAAGTCACTTAACTTTAAGCTTTCTTCTGTGAAGGGACAAGTGGATGATCTTCCAAATCAGGATAAGCACTATGATTTTATAATTTTAACACCCATGTGTTTAATCATGTTCCATTGGTTATCATAAAGAAATTTGTGTTTTTCTATAGCTTCTGTTTTAATATTTCTTAATTCGGTATAAAATCTTTAAATTTAGGATTAGGTTAGTTTGAGACTTTATGATATAGTACCACTTAAATTAGATCATAATATTTTATTGTATTTTAAAATGTTTATTGCATAAAGATACACATACACTATTATTTTTTTTTATTATTAAAAAAACACTGGCAGAAACACTATTAAATTTTAAGAAAAGTTTCTTTTTAAAAACTTTGTTAAGTATCTTTTTTTTTTAAATGGGTCATGGAGAAAATCTTTTTGAGAGAGAAGACTATTTGCAAAGTGTCTTACTATTCCCCAAATTTTCTGAATGATGCTGGCCTCTTTTCCTTGGAGTGTTAATGGCCACATAGATAATAAAGCTTTTGTGATGAGCTCGGGATCTGATATAGTCACTATGACAACTAAGGTTTTTCTTAAGGGTAGTGTTAGTTTCCACCCATATGTATTATGTTCATTCATTGTATTAAAGGCTTCACATTGAAGACATTATTTTAAATTGAGATTTTTCATTTTTTTTGTGTAGTCAGTTGTAAAGAATAAATTAGACAAGATTTTATTCTTAAGGAGGAAACTATCTTACAGAGGTATGTTATTCCATTGCTTGCAATCCATCCATGATTTTGTTCTCCTTATTCGATTCCCTTTATAGATAACTTGTTTTTTTTTTTTTTTTTTTTTTTTTTGAAGGTTTTTTCTGGGGCTGGGTTTGAACCTGCCACCTCTGGCATATGGGACAGGCGCCCTACTCCTTTGAGCCACAGGCGCCACCCAGATAACTTGTTCTTTAAAACTAGAGTGCAACATCCAAAAAACAAAGAAAAAATACCCAGAAAGGAAGATAATGAAACTGAAATAGAAATAATTTTTGAAGAATTCTAGTGAATGATAATTCTGGCTAAAATAGATACCATAGGAAATATCTTTCAGCAAGAATGGAAAAATGGTCTTGGCACCTGTAGCTCAGAGAGTAGGGTGCCTCTGCCTCCTGAGTAGCTGGGACTACAGGCGCCTGCCCCAATGCCCAGCTATTTTTAGAGATGAAGTCTCGTTCTGGCTCAGGCTGGTCTCCAACTCGTGAGCTCAGACAATCCACCTTCCTCGGCTTTCCAGAGTGCGTGGTGGTTCACGCCTGTAGTCCCAGCGCTGTGGGAGGCCGAGGCGGGTGGATTTCCATTGCTCACAGAGTTCGAGACCAGCATAAGCATGAGTGAGCCAGAGTAAAAGACCCCATCTCTTCCACCAGGAAAGAACACCGCCAGGCGTTGTGGTGGGCGCCAGTAATCCAAGCTACTGGGAGAGGCAACTGGCACAAGGAATCACTACAAGGAAGGACAATGAAAAAAAAAAAAAGCTAAAAAAAACCCAAGGAAACTAAGAAGAGTGCAAGCCAACTGAAATTAAAAGCAAAAAAAAAAAAAAAAAAAAAAACAATAAAAATATATATAAAATCTAAAAATGAAAAAATCTTTTACATTTCCATTCCCAGAGGTAGCCATTAATAACATTTAATATATAGAGTGGACATAAAGTTCATGTGCAGTTTAAATTGTGTTTATTTTCAGCCTTTTTTCTCTAAATATATATAAATTTAAATTATTCCCTGTAAACGTATATAAATTTAAATTATTCTTTGTTTATATTTTGCCTTATTTGTTTAATACAATTTGGTGACCTACTTGGTATCAAAAGTATGTTCTCACATCATGGAAAAATTTTGGTGTTTCCAATGACTGCCATCAGTTATACATACTGTAATTTACTTAAACAATCAATACCTATTGCTAGAGATTTAGGTTGTACTGAACTTTGTGCAAATAACTTTGAGATCTCATCTTAGACCATGAATTTTTATTTTGATGTATTTCTTTGGCATAGATTTCTAGATGTGGAGTTGTGGGGATAAAGAGTAATCAGTATTTTCTAATCACTGATTTGTCAAAATCAAGGAAACCAGCATAGTAATCATAAGTTAATTTAGTTTTTCTTAATATCTCTAGGAGAAAATAGATTTTCAGCATGCTCATGGGTTACAAGAATTGGAATTTATTCGAGGACATTCTGATACAGAAGCAGCAAGACTATGTGTGGACCAATGGCTAAAAATGCCAGGTACTCTGTAGAGACTACATTAAGGTTACTGAGCTTCCCCAGAGCCTAAATGTGGAAAGTATATCTGTTTTATTCAGTTGCTAATAAGCATATAAGGTATTAAAATTTAGTTTCAATGATCTAATACCACCTTATAATGGGTTGTTTTATAATGGCCTACTTTACTAATTGTCTTCCTTCTTTGTCCCACTTATATTTGAGTATAAACAACGTAAGTCATCCCTGAGCTCATTAGCTATCACTCATTTATTCATTCATATATTTAATACTTATTGCGTGAACTAATACACATGTTTATAGGAGCCTGTCTGATGGGTTATTTGCCGTCAGGAAAGGCCTTGCTAAGGAAATGGAATTTAAACTGATATCTAGATGATTAGTGTTTACTTTTTTTTTTTGTCAACGCAGTCTTTGTAGATATTTTGTAAAGAAATGTCCTCAGAGGAGACTTGTCTAAAGCATTGGGTAGCTTATTCATTAATTTTTTGCAGACCTGAGGTTCCTCGTAGAGTTGCTGTGTAACTTTCTCCCTTGAGCCTATAATTTGGTGGAATTTTCAAGAGGTAGTATAGTAGGAGAGCCCCACTGTGGCAACTTTTATTAGCCTGTCTTGTAGAATATCCACTGAGACCTTAAAAGCTTGGGATATCTGCAGATACCTCAGCTGTGGATTTAATCTAGCAGAAGGTTTACTTGCAGGAAGTCATCAGAAATATCTATGCATGGAATGCTTACCTTTGTTGAACCTGGCAATCTTATGTTTCAAAGTTAATTTTCAAGGGGCTTTCCTTTGAATAGCATTTCTACTTATAAAAGAATTCTAATAATGTATATTTATTGGCATTTAGCAGTTCATCCCATTTGATACCTAATATAATACAATAGATTTTTTGATGTTTGGCCACCTTCTCAAACTATACTTCCTCCTTATCTCTCAGTCTGCTTACTAGCAAACTTCTACTCACCTTCCTTCCCTTTTAAGTACTTTTTTCTCTTTTTTTCTTACTTTCCTGTGGGTAAATACATAGCCCATAGATAATACTCAATAAAGCACTAAGAGATTAGTGAGTTAATATCACCAATATGTGTTTGTATATCACATCAGCTTCTGCAATAAGCCTATCTAGAGTTATTTATTCTACATAAATTTGGTTACTCAGCTACCTTTGGTCTCATAGTACTTCATTCATGTCTTTAATGCAGTGTTTAATATGTTAGATTGAACTGTTTGTATGTTTGTCTCTTCCATTAGCCTGTATATACTTTGGGGACAAAGACCAAATCCTACTAATCCTTTTTTGTGTCAATTTCTTAAAAGAGTTTACAGCTTAGAAATAATAAATGTTGGCTGAATATTCTATAGGGGTGGGCTATAAATATTTGCAATAATGAACTCAGAAAGGAAGCATGGAATTTGGGTTCCACATCTGACTACTACTCAGTTAAAACAAAAGGATACTGTGGCATTCCAGATCTACTTTGGCAAAAGATACATAGAAAATGTGGTAAACAATTTTGCCTCTCTCTTGGAGTATTCTTTTAAAGCTTATAGTCTTTAAAAAATACCTCTTAATGTTTGTTCAGTTCTTAGTGTTAATGACTAACTCAGTAGTTTCACCTTCTCAGTATCAGAATCACCTTGGATATTTTAAATAGATGGGTAAGCCTTCTCATCTTCAGAGATTCATCTGTTGTTTTGAGAAGATCCCTAGGTGGATAGGAAAATGGACTAGAACTATAAAGCTTTATCATCTATAAGATATCTTCTAAAAATTGTTTATCTCATGAGTCTGACACTTTCAAGTCCTATATATAATGGTTGTTGGGCCAGTAATATGTCCTTTAAACTTAATCCCCGGCCTCCAGATAGTCAGAATATTTTAATGCATTGTAAATTGAACTCTTGAGCATCTCTTTATGCATATTCCTGAGCAGGTCAAGTGGGAACAAATGAGTTATTTAGGTGTATCTTTATTGTACTTGTAGGACTTGGTATTTTGTTTGTATTCAGGTCACATCTGGCCCATTGATGGCTAAAGATTTTGAGCCTGGACTTGAGGTCTGTAATTATGTTATTTTTTGTGATGGGCTCAGCTTCTTGCTTGGTTTCTGAAGCAGTGTAAAAATAAAGTTTAGGAGCTATTGCTTAAACAGCTACTCTAGTATTGGGCTGTATTAGGTATGATGATATTAATAAAGGACTCAATTTACCTCAAAGTACAGTACTCACTATTATAATTCATTTCTTTGATTAGAAGTACTTTTAAGTACTTTATAATTGATCTATTCTTTATGGATTTTTTTTTTTTTTTTTTTTTGAGACAGAGTCTCAAGCTGTCACCCTGGGTAGAGTGCCATGGCATTACAGCTCACAGCAACCTCCAATTCCTGGGCTCAAGCGAGGCTCCTGCCTCCGCCTCCCAAGTAGCTGGGACTACAGGCGCCCGCCACAACGCCCAGCCATTTTTTTTTTTTTTTTTTTTTTGGTTGCAGCCATCATTGTTGTTTGGCGGGCCCGGGCTGGATTCGAACCC
>CAUYRH010138597.1:0-12526 GCA_963574655.1 Perodicticus potto | reverse complement strand
ACTTCAAACTTTCTTTTGGCTCACAAGTGTAGGTGGTCTGTGGTTGGCTGTCTTCATTGTCTGCCTCTGTAGAAGATGGAGGATTCCAGGATTTTACCGGTGAATGATGTATACAGGAATCGACTCCTATAACTTTAACAGTAGAAGAAGACAAGTAAAAGAATAGAAATAAAGAAAGCATTGCCTTGACTCTAAACCCACTCTGCAAGGGTAATGGCTGTCACCAGATTCTGAATTATCTCTCCTGAAACTCTGCACACTTATATCTAACTTCATATTTACATACTTGTATAAGCATACAAATTGTCTTGAATATTTTTTTCCTATAATTTACCTTAGTTATAATTCTACTTTGGAACATATGAAACTTCGTCAGTCTTTTCAAAGGAAGTACATATTTCATTCTATGTAAATATGATGCTTAAAACTAGGTGCTCTTATCAACAACAAGGCAGGAAATTAAGTTTTGGCTTATCTATGTCACAGGAAGTATACTACAGGCAGATACAGATTAAAAATCTACATATTGTTTCTTTTAAGGACATTTTTTGTAACCTTGAAAAATAAATAATAAAAGTTATGAAAGAAAAATATATGTAAATAAAATCTCCACTTGTTAGACAAACAAGACATTGTTTCCAGGTTGTCAGTAATATCAAGGTGAATTGCCAGAGAATTTTAACTGAGTAAAATAAATCAAATATAACTTTGATAAGGGACAAATTTAGGTAAGTTCTGACAAATCGGCTTTTTATTTCTTTCGTTTTCAGTATGTTCAAAATAAACAAACATGTCAAACCCTTAAACTTATTTGCTAGCTTCACGAAAAATCACAGACATTGTGAGATAATGGGAATTTAATATCCCTTGAGTTTGTTTCTACATTTGCAATAGTAGATTCTCTCTGTCGAGACATTACTTTTAGAAAATGTCTAGAGCACTACTTAATTGGTTATTAATATAACTCTTTGAAAAGAGATTTTAGTGTCTCTTCTGGGAAATAATTATTTAACAAAGTTTGATTCAGCTTAGTAGGAAGCTTATAAAACCCTAAAATAGCTATTTTGTTTTTTCAAGATTCTCCTTAGGAAGATACACTAACAGTCTACCTACATGTACTTAATTTTTTGTTGGTAGTACTGAGCCTCAAACCATATGATTCTAATTTCCTTCAAATAGCCACATACATTGCTCGAGGTAATGAAATATTTATTGCCTAAAATATTCTTAACCACTTCATTATAAGGTTTATTTGTTGTGCCATGTAATTTGGGAGAAAACAGGATATGACAACAATTTCCAAAATACATTGTGACAAAGAAATTCTACTTTTTTTCTCCCTTCTTCTAAGGGTGTTTGCATCACTTCACTAGAACAATTTCTCTGTGAATTTAAAAGCCCAAATTACTGATGTTTCCCTGTCAATATTGATTAAGCTGTTGGGCTGATATGACTGCTACTGTTTTCCCCCTATTTTGAATTAGTGGATATTAAGTAACACCCAAAGCTGACTAAATTGTACGTTCCTAATCTCCGTGAGGCTAGTGTTTCCTCTGAGCATCTACCCGCCTTATCTAGTGAAGTCCTTTTCATGGTACCAGTACAGTAGCCCCTACTTATCCACAATTTCAGTTTCCACGGTTTCAGGTATCTTAGGTCATCCATGGTCTGAAAATATTATCGGAAATTAACAGATATAAAGAATTTGCAATTTTTAAATTGCTAGTCATTTATAAAAGCAGGATGAAATCTTCCATCATCCTGCTCCGTCCTCTTATCATCACAGAAAGGAAAATGAGATGAGTGGTTTGGAGGAAGGCCAATAATAGAAACTGCCATCACTGCCAATATTTTTGCTATTAATCCAGTCGATGCTTTTATGATCATTATATTCTGATTTTGTGTCTTTATGTTTTTGCCTTGCTACAACGTGAATTACTTGGAAATTATTTAAGCACAAGTGACAGAATATAACTCAAAAACCTAGACGAAGATAATTTGTTTCTCATGCACGTGCAGGATGGATGGAAAACCAAGAAAAGGGCGAGAATAGAGTGCCATCAAGGACAATAGAAAGCACATGTTTAAAGGTCATCAGGTCTTTTTCTTTATCTCTGGTTTTAAGTTTTCTGTTGTTTGTGCCCCCCTATTTTATCACTGCAGTCATAATTTCATTATGGAGTGGAGTATCTGTGCTTATACTTTCTGAAATGCGTATATTCAAGCTCCAACCACTTAGGAGAGACTCTCAAGTTCTTTTTATGCCTCGGGTTAAAATCTTATAAAGTGTTCTCACTGACACTTTATCAATTTGAAAAAGTGATAAAGTGATAAATATTGTGATCATTACCAATATGTGACAGACAGACTTGAAGTGAGCACATGCTACTGTGTTCCTCATCTCTGCTTCAGTAAGTAGTGGTTCCATTGGATCAAGTCTGTCAGTGTTTCCACTGCCGGACAGATGACTCAGTATGACCCAAAGTGTCTAAATCTAGGTCCTAGGCATGAGCATAAGGAGAAAATCTGAATTCATGCTGAACTCAAAATTATCATTTCTTGCTAACGTTAGCACAGTCTTTAAACTGACCCTTATCCTTCTTATTGATCATTTCCTAGTAGTTTTCTTAGTTCCTTCAAAAAGCCTATTACAACCCATATTTTATATTCACATAGGTGCATTTCCTATGCAAATCTTAAGGTAAATATGGCTTAAAAGGAAGATGGATATAAAGCAAATATATCCAATTATTCTAGTTTGGATTTGTTTCCATTATGTCTAACATCTTTAAATATAATTCTCCATCTCTATAAAAGTTGACATCAGGTTAATTGAGAAGAGCTTCAGGCCCTCAACTTGTGAGAGTTAATTGATGATGAAACTACAAGTGTATTGAATAACCCCACTCAGAACTGTGATAACATGGCATTGTGAAGTCTGAGAAGAGAAGACAAAACAAGGCTGGTTGGCCAATTAACGCCTTTTCTCTCTTCTTCCATGTTTTCTGAATGCCAATTTTGTTTGAAAGAGTAATATGCTTGGATGAATAATTGCAATTCCCAGTCATCATGCCCTTTGGGGCTAGTGATCTGTCACAATTCTGTACAAACGGTGAAAGCTGAAATTGTTGAAAGGGATTCTTTGTTCTGTTTCCTTCTTCCTGTCTTTATATAGAAATATAACAACTATGCACTTATTTGACCAAATATGCATAATCTACTAATATTTCTATTGTAGTAACATTAGAACTGTGAGGGCCAGAATCATACCAAAAGCAAAGCAAAACAGAAGACAGAGAGGCTGCGATTTTATTGACACGTGATCTACGCTATCCAGTCCTGTACTTCTTAACAACATGCTTCTTACATGGCAGATAAAATTTACCATGTTTGACGCCTAATTCAGGCATATGTCATTTCCCTGCTCCTACCTTTATTGTACTTCCCTTTATTGCACTTCGAGACATTGCCTTTTTAAAAAACTTAAATATTAGTTGTAACCCTGCATCCTGCAAGTTTGTCACTGGCCGTTTTTCAGTAGTATGTGCTCACTTCAAGTCTCTCTGTCACATATTGGTAGTGATCATAATATTGAAAACTTTATTATTATTAGATCTGGTATCTGTGGTCAATTATGTTCAATTATATTATTGCAATTTTTTTTGGAGTGCCACAAGCCACACTTGTAGAAGACAACAAACTTAATAAATGCGCGTGTTCTGACTGTTCCACTCACCGGCCATTTCCCTGCTCTCTCCTTTTCCTGGGACCTTCCTATTCCCTGACACACAATAATATTAAAAATAGGCAAATTAATAACTCCACAATGGTCTGTAAGTGAGCAAGTGAAAGGAGGAGTTTGCACATCTCTCACAGTAGATAGAATGCTAGAAATTATTAAGCTCTGTGAAGAAGAGGCGTCAAAAGCCAAATAGCTGAATCTGGGCCTCTCATTCCAAACACTTAGCCAAGTTGTGAATGCCAAAGAACTGTTCCTGAAGGAAATTAAGGGTCTATTTCAGTGAACATAGAATGACAAGAAAGTGAAATAGCCTTGCAGCTGATAATGGAGAAAGTTCGAGTGGTTTGGATAGAAGATCAAAGGAACCACAATATTCCATTAAGCCAAAACCGAATCCAGAGCAAAGCCCTAATTCTCTTTAATTCTGTGAAGGCTGAAAAAGGTGTGGAAGCTATAGAAAAAAAAAAAAAAAAAACCATGAAGCTAGCAGAGCTTTGTTTACAAAGTTTAAGGAAAGAGGATCTCTCCATAACATGAATGTGCAAGGGCAAACAGCAAGGACTGAGGCAAAAGCAAGTTATGTAGAAAATCTACCAAAATCATTAATGAAAGTGACTAATTGTCAGTGTTGATGAAACTTCCTTATTTTCAAAGACGTTGCCGTCTACACTTCTCATCACTAGAGAAGTCAATGTTTGCCTTTGAAGCTTCAAAGCACAGACTAACCCTCTGGTTAGAAGCTAGTGCAGATGGTTACTTTAAGTATAAGCCAATGCTTATTTTCTGTATTGTAAGTCCTCGGTCTTACAGGAATTATGCTGTCTCTATTCTGCTTATGCTCTAGAAATGGAAAAGCAAAACCTTGATGGATGACAACATATCTGTTTGTAGCACCTAATAGGTTAAGTAATTTTAAGACCCGTCCTGAGACACTAATCAGAAACAAAATATTTATCTCAAAACATTGCTGATCACTAACAATGCACAGCCCATGTATCAGTAGTAATTTTGAATTTCATGTCTCATTATTTTTGAAATAACATTTTGTAAATATAAAATGCCATGCATAGTGATTCCAAATGAATCAGGGCAATCTTTTGTAAAGGAGTCAATATCTCAGATGTCATTAAAAACATTTGTGATTTTTGAGGGGAGGCCAAAATACTTATAAAACAATACCATTATATTCAGTTTATTTCAAAGGCAAGCTCCAGTACAGGTAAACAGATTTACTAACATAAACTAGAAATAATGCTTTTCTGAGGGCCAAAGAGAAAAAAATACCATTTCATGAGGTACAAATGCATTTCAGATGGGTCATGTATACTGGTGATCTTTTCTAGTTTTCTGAGAATTAGCTTTTGATGTATGCAAAGTAAATTAGCAATGATATCGATATTAGAAAGCTTTACAAATCAATGGATGTGTGTGCAATTGGCTCTTCCTATGTAATTTGTACTCTTAAAGCATCTTCACAAACACTATCAATTTTTATATGCAAATAAAACTTCTTTTATTGAGGTGTGATTATTTTTTGTACATTCATATTCTCACAACACATACGGCCTCCTGATATAATTAAGTTTTTACTTAAAAAGTGGAAATTATTGAAGGAGTAGGATTTTTGTGTGTTTTTTATGTAAATCAATCCTACAGCTGACATTTATTGTCTATCATGAGCAATGGCGATTGGCTTTAAAAAAGGACTGACTAATCCTGATAACGTTTTAATACTTTCAAAATTCAAGCTGCATATGGCTTAGAATGAAAATATGCATCAATGTATATATACTATATAACATTTTTTGATTTATCAATGAGTTCTGTACATAGTTAATATTAACATTACATTTTAATGAAATTCCACAGGGCTTTCTCATTGCTAAGTTATACACCAGATTTCTACATTACCTGCAATTGTTATAGTTTCTATTTCCCTTTTTAAGACTTCAGTGCAATTTTGTTGTCATTTATGATTCCATATTTTCATTTTGAAATAGTTCTTTGATGTTTTCTCCTATTAAAAATTTAAGGTATGTTATTAAAAGTATATTTTTCAATGAATTAAGTCTATGGTTTTCCATGTGAACTCTTGTTTGAAAAATTAATTTGCCAAAAAAGGTTATCTTCACAAAAGGAGCTAAAAACAAATGAAAATTATACATACAAGGAAATTGAACAAAGGATACATAATATCACCCACAATACAATTCCATGCCCTTCTCCAAAAGTAAAATAGAATAGTAAATATAATAGCTAACAAATAGAAGAGGAATCGTGGGGATACAGAAATCTCAGTCACCCAATTGACTTTATTTTGTAGTAATAAAAGATTTGAATAATTCAAGCTGAAGCTATTAAATATTCATAGTCCTTCATATTATATAGTTATTGATTAATGTCTTTGGTAAAGAACACTATTATCTCTGATTATATCAAGGTCATCCTGAGGAAAAGGACCAGGGCACAAAGTTTTATATATGAAATATGAGAAGCTAATACATAATTCATGTTTAACAGATAACATAAAGGTTAACCCCTTGGAGAATCTATGGATAATACCCATGTTCTTCTGACAATTCTTTATACTGGCAATTTGGAAAATGCCAGTGTTTTATTATTACCTATTCTTATATTAATACTATGATGTGAATTAATACTTAACCTGCCTCACTATTCCTTTGGGCAAAGAAAAAAGAATTTGAATTATGTACTAGTGGGAGATTCTACGAAATTAAATCAAGCAAAATACTTTTCCTCTATATACTCATTAAAAATACTTGGAGAGGGTTTCCTTTCACTTTCTGACAAAGTTGATCATCATACCAGGTATCTGCTAAACTTTGCTTTTATCATCATACCAGTTATCTGTTAAACTTTGCTCACTGTAAAGATGATGCAAGTAGAAATAAATTCATATTTTGGAATCATTTGCATACTAAGCATAAGTGAAGTACTCAAATGTTAGCTTCGTTTAGGACTGAAGTCGTAGTTAAACAATTGGAGAATTTCAACAAATTTAAATGGCTTGTTTCAACAGGCAGTATTCCTTGGTAAAATAGAGAGCTAATTGATTTTAGTTAAAGGCAGGTTTATTCCTGGCTCTGCAACATATGACTATCTCATAACAAATGCTAACCTCCAGGTCCCACTATTGAGTTTACATGTGTACAAATAAAAATAAGTTGATTCTGCAAGATTTGGTGAGAAGATGAGATAATGCAAGTGGAAGTATTTAACATACTTTCTCGCTTTATTTATTTATTTATTTATTTATTTATTTATTTATTTTGTAGAGACAGAGACTCACTTTATCGCCCTCAGTAGAGTGCCGTGGCGTCACATAAATCACAGCAACCTCCAACTCCTGGGCTTAGGCGAAACTCTTGCCTCAGCCTCCCGAGTAGCTGGGACTACAGGCCCCTGCCACAACACCCATCTATTCTTCAGTTGCAGTTTGGCCAGGATGGGGTTCGAACCTGCCACCCTTGGTATCTGGGGCCGGCGCCTCACTCAATGAGCCATAGGCACCGCCCTATTTCCTCACTTTACAAATGCTAGCTATTTATTTTTTGGAGGAAATAAATCCAAGATTCTGTGTTTCAGAATTGCTTAATATTTTTCTTTCAATTTTACTGCTGTCTTAAATGTTAGTCAGTACGTTTGAGCGTGGGACTAGATTGTGGATAATTGTCTCCCAAATCTAATAGTTTTCTCTAGTAGTAACATTTTAAAACAATTGAAAGAAACTCTGATTACAAAATATTGGGGAACTTTTATCCCCTTCGAACACATATTTATCGAGATTCTGATATGATTTAAAATTAAAACTAAATTTAAATATCAACTCAACGAAG
Organism: Perodicticus potto; assembly: GCA_963574655.1. Taxonomy (NCBI): domain Eukaryota; kingdom Metazoa; phylum Chordata; class Mammalia; order Primates; family Lorisidae; genus Perodicticus; species Perodicticus potto. The sequence goes on along the minus strand of CAUYRH010138597.1, from coordinate 4,927 downwards.
TCATTCAATATAAAAATCATAGAATAATTTTTCTCTCACATCTCAATATATATTGACTACATGTAGACAATTCACTTTGATTCTGATTATTTTTTTTGCTGCTTACCCTCCTGACATCCTGGAACCAGTCACCATCACTTATGCTTGTGTTTATTGCAATGGCCTGCAAAGACGTGTCTCTGATTCTGCATTGGGCACTCTTCAGCACGTTCTCAAACAACAACTTGCACAATCACTTCAAATGTAAATAAAATGATAATCATCCTATACCAGTGTTTTTTTTTTCTTGTTTTTTTTTTTTTATTAAATTATAGCTCTGTACAATAATGCAATCATGGGGTACAATGAGGTGGTTACATATACAGTCTGAAATATTTTCGCCGAACTGGTTAACATAGCCTTCATAGCATTTCCTTAGTTGTTGTGTTCAAACCCTTACACTCTACACTTGGTAAACCTCACCTGCACCCTTCTCAGAAATACCCTAGGTGTGGACCCACCAATCACCCTCCCTCCACGCTTCCTTCCCCTCCTTTCCCCTCCCTTGCTCCCTTCCCCATATACTTATACTGAGATTGGTTTATAGCCTTCATATGAAAGCTATAAATTAGTACATTGGGTACTTTTTATTCCATTCTTGGGATACCTTACTAAGAAGAATATTTTCCAGGCCATCCATGTAAACATGAAAGAGATATAGTCTCCATCTTTCTTTACGGCTGCATAATATTCCATGGTATACAAACACCACAATTTATTAGTCCATTCATGAGTTGATGGGCACTTGGTTTTTTTCCATGACATAGCAATTATGAATTGGGCTTCAATAAAAATTCTGGTACAAATATCACTTCTTAAATTAATGCAATTCTCTTACTAGTTGTCCTCCCGCCACCGTTTCTTCTCAGCCATCTCCCAGCTCTGTCAGCCTTTGGGTTTTCTGCACTTCACACTCCTTTCAATGACCAAGAGACCCTTATTAGTTCATTGTCACCATCAGGTGGCAAAGATCGAATGGATGTCGCTTCCTTTCACTCTTATTAAAATTTCTTTTTAAAAAAGACTAGATGAATTGAGGCTGTTTTTATAAACCATTTTTTTATGACTTCAAATAAAATCTTTGAAATGAAGTAGTTCCCTATCTGGTATACAGAGTAATGCCTCTCCCCTACTGTCGATAAGGAAGAAATAACATTTACTAGGTTGAGCTGAGCAATGTATTCGAGAGTCAAGCGGGGAGCAAGCTGCCTCCAATCACATTTTCCTTCTTTCTTTCTAAAAATTTGCTGTGTGCTTACTCTTTGCCCAGCCAGATGATGATAGGCGTTGGAGACTTGCTGGTGTACAAAAGCACATATGGTCCTTGCCTTCAGGAAGCTCAGAGTGTAGTGAAGGAGAAAGGTTTCTCACTTTTTTATGCTCACTCAAATAAATGAAAATTTTAATTCTGAGTATTGCTACATGAGAGGTGCAGGGGGCTGCATGAGCAGATCACAAGGATTATAATTAAGCCTGGGGCAGCCTCCCCAGGGGCAGAATGTCTGAGCTGAGATTTGAAGAGAAAGTAGGTGCTTTCCCGGGTACGAGGCCAGACAATGAAGTGGACAAACACATCCTAGAAAAAGTGCCACGTGCCTCACTGCTGAATGTCACAATGGTCACCTTCAAAGCGCTCCCCTCAGGAAGCTGTGCACCCATGCCAGCACCTAGCCCACCCTTCATAGCGATCTCAGAACTCTTTTTCTGGAATGGCCATCAGAGCCATTCAGTCAGACAATTAAGTTCAATGACGAGTTGAATGTGACATGTTTATGACCTAAGGAAGGCCAATGTGGCCACAGCCCAGAATGGGAAAGTGATACAAAGATGGGCTGAAAAATTAGCCGAGCGGCTGCAGCTTGGAGACCATGGCGAGACTTTTCATCTTTATTTCAACTTTGGCTAACATAAGCCAATGGCATTTTTAAAAGAGCATGCTGGCTGCAGAGACCCCTGGCAAGTGGAAGGTGGGGCAAGCGTAGACTTGAGGCGACCACTCCAGTGACTGCAGAGACCTGGAGGTAAGAGGATAGCTTAGGACAGGAGGTTGCAGTGACTCATGACACGCCATAAAGGGACTTTGGAAATGAAAGCTTTCCATCCTCTTTGTTCAGGACAGGATACCAACAGCTAGCAGATTAACTCTGCGGGTCATCGTCTGAACTTATCATCAGAGTTCCCCATGACCACAGTGGCGCAGGAAGGTAGGCAGAGGATCGACAATTAAGTGGACGAACTCATCCTAGAAGGAAGGCAGAGGCCAGACAGAAGGGCCCCACCACATCTGCAATCAGGAAGCAGCCGGTGAGACCCGGAGAAGCTACACGGCCCTCATGCCGCCGTCCAGCTGGCTCTGACAGCCACAGCATTTTTTCCTACAAACATGCCACTCGGAGAGCGAGAGAGGTGAACCCCTGCCAGGGACTGTTCGTTACTGATTACAAAGGGCCTGGTGCCCAGCATAGAGGTTGGCTTAGAGGTGCTCTTCCTCTCCCAAGCTTAGAAATGGTAAAGGGCAAGAGCTTACAGTGAGTGGCATGGAACCATGTGAGTCAAGGTAGTAAAATATATCGCCTTGCCTTCTGTTTGTTTGCAAATGTATTTTATACTGATGATTCAGCAGCACTCATAAACCTAAGACGCTACAGAACTCCAAAGAAAAAGAGAAAATACTGCTTCCAGAAGAAAAAATATGTATACGAAAGGTGCCCAAAATGTGTATACACATTCTAAGAAAGGAAAAAAACTGTATTAAAACTGTAATACTCGGGTGGCGCCCGTGGCTCAAGGAGTAAGGCGCCAGCCCCATATACCAGAGGTGGTGGGTTCAAACCCAGCCCCGACCAAAAACTACAAAAAAAAAACAAAAAACTGCAATGCTCAGCTGGGCATGGTGGCTCATGACTATCATCCTAGCACTCCGGGAGGCCAAGGCAGGCAGATTGCTTGAGCTCATGGGTTTGAGACAGTCCGAGCAAGAGCCAGACCCCATCTCTAAAACTAGCTGGGCCTCATGGCAAGTGCCTGTAGTCCCAGCTGCTCGGAAGGCTGAGGCAGGAGGATCACTTGAGCCGAAGAGTTTGAGGTTGCTGTGAACTATGATGCCATGGCAACAGAGTAAGACTGTGTCTCAAAAATAAAATAGAATAAATAAAACTATAATACTCAAGTCACATTTGGCTTCTGCAATTACAAGAGATACAAGATACAATCTACAAGATAGCAAAAGGTTTTGGTATATATTGAGTATAATAATTTTAAAAGTGTTGTCTTGCTTTGTGATATAACAACTCAGGCTGTTGTATTGCAAGCTTGCTAAGAATGTTTATCCGGAATGAAAAGAAACAATGCAAGGACTGTATACACATTTTTTTAAGTAGCCATGGAACATTTACAGAAATTGGCAATTTACTGGAATGCCCTAGTCATTACAATGAGGAAAAATGTGTAGCAAATGTAATTGTCTTCCTAAAAGGATTCAGAAGAATGAGCTGAATAATTATGGTAATTCATAAAAACAGTTCAGTAAAGTGGCTGGATCCAAGACAAACATTTAAAAACAAGAAACTCTTCATGCACTAAGAATAACAAGTCAAAATTTATTTTGAACAAAGTTCTCATGCCAATATTAGCAAAATAATAATTAAAATATCTATGACTAAATTTCACAAGAAATGTTTCACATACATATAGAAAAGGCGATTAACTTTTACTAAAGTACATAAAAGATGAATGGTCACACCATGTTCCTAAGATAACTCAATGTTATTAAAATAACAATTTATCCAACAAATGTAATTTATAAATTCATGTAAGCCAACCAAAATGCCAAAATTATTTTTGGGTTTTCTTTTTAACTTGATTCTCAACTCTTTCTAAAGATAATCTGGAATGGAAATTTCACCCAAAAAGTTTAAAAACAAAATTTTTTTAAAAGATGAGGTCTTGCTTTGCTGCCCAGGCTAAAGTGCAGTGGGGTGACCATAGCTCACAGCAACCCTAAACTCCTGGACTCAAGATATCCTCCTGCCTCAGCCTCCAAAGTAGCTAGGACTATAGGCATGCACCATCATGTCCGGCTAGGTTTGTTTTTTCTTTTTTAAGAGATGGAGTCTCACTATGTTTTCTAGGCTGGTCTCAAACTCTTGGCTTCAAGTGATACTTTCAAAGTGCTGGAGTTACAGGAATGAGATGTGGTGCCCAGACAGTTAAAAAAACTTTAAGACCAGTGTAACATGGTTTCTTGTACCCTGAATGAATCCCCAACAGTAAAATAAATAAATAAATAAAATAAAATAAACTTTAAGACACCTATCTGATCTACCAAATAGTAAATAACAAACCTATAACAATTAGAATAGCATGGGATCTTTAACCATCAGAGAAATGTAAATCAAAACCACTTTGAGATATCATCTAACTCCAGTAAGTGTAGCCCACATCACAAAATCCCAAAACTACAGATGTTGGCATGGATGTGAAGAGAAGGGAACACTTCTGCGCTGATGAGGGGAATGCAAGCTAATACATTCCTTTTGGAAAGAAGTTTGGAGAACACTTAGGGAACTAAAAGTAAATGTGCCATTTGATCCTGCAATTCCTCTACTAGGTATATATCCAGATGACCAAAAATCATTTTACAACAAAGATATTTGCACCAGAATGTTTATTGCAGCCCAATTCATAATTGCCAAGTCATGGAAGCAGCCCAAGTACCCATCAACCCATGAATGGATTAACAAATTGCGGTAATGTATGTCATGGAATATTAGGCAGCCTTAAAAAAGATAGAGATTTTACCTCTTTGTTGTTTATATGGATGGACCTGGAACATGCTCTTCTTAGTAAAGTATCTCAAGAATGGAAGAAAAAGTATCCATTGTACTCA
>CAUYRH010138594.1:0-48428 GCA_963574655.1 Perodicticus potto | reverse complement strand
CTGGGACATATTCTTCTTAGCAAAGTATCTCAAGAATGGAAGAAAAAGTATCCAATGTACTCAGCCCTAATATGAAGCTAATTTATAGCTTTCGTATGAAGGCTAAAACCCAATTATAGCACAAGAATACAGGGAAAAGGGCAAGGGAGGGTAGGGGAGGGGGGAAGCTGGGTGGAGGGAAGGTAGTTGGTGGGGCCACACCTATGGTGCATCTTAGAAGGGTACTGGTGAAATTTATTAAATATAGAATATCAATGTCTTCATATAGTGATTAAGAAAACGCCATGAAGGCTATGTTTAACAGTTCGACCAAAATATTTCAGATTGTATATGAAGTCAGCACATTGTGCCCCATGATTGCACTAATGTACACAATTATGGTTTAATAAAATTATAAAAAAAAATATTTGGGTAGGCATGATGGCTAACACCCATAATCCTACCACTCTGGGGGGCTGAGACAGGTGAATATCCTGAGCTCAGTAGTTTGAGACCATTCTGAGCCAGAGTGAGACCCTATCTCTACCAAAAATAGAAAAGAATAACCAGGTGTTGTAGCAAATGCCTGTAGTCCCAAGTACTAGGGAAACTGAGGCAAGAAGATCACTTGAGCCTAAGAGTTTAAGGTTGCTGTAAACTATGATGCCACAGCCCTCTACCCTGGGCAACAAAGTGGGACTCTATCACAAAAAAAACTTAATTAAAATATAATAAACAATTATTTAATATCTGTTGTCCTGCATATAGTTTACAAAATAATAGAACCTAGGAAGTAGATAAATTATGGCTAATTACCATATAATAAAGGGGACATTTTTTCATATAGAAAAGGAAAAATATCCTTAAAACAAGTGGTGATTTAGAATAATAAAGCAAATTATATTTCATTCTCAAAATATGCACCAAATTATAATTAACCTGAGGATTCTAGAAATTATTTTTTAAAACATAAGATTGCCTACAAACTAGAGCAACATATGAATGAATATTAATCGAAAATACAAAGGCACAGTGTTCGCCTTTGGCAAAGCCCAAAAGTTATGTAAGAAATCATAAAGAAAAATAATGAAAACTTTGACATGAAAATTAATGTAAAGAATGATAAAGAAAATAGGAAACATTCAAATAAAATGCACATACAAGAAAAATTATGATACTTATCTTTAAGGCATCAGAAGAGTAAGGGTCAATATAGTAACAATGAAAATACTTTTGCATATCAAGAATAAGATTGAAAATTAGAAAATAATAACACACCAAGATCAATGGCCAAAACTATGACAACAAATTTGTCAAAAAAATTTAAACTACCAACAATTACTAAAACATATTAAAACTCATTACAATTTGAAGAAATAATAAATAAGCACAAGGAACACTGCCTAATTAATTAATTTTACAACATAGGAAATGTTGTAAATGCAACATTTACATGCATATCCTTGCATAGGATATTAAATGCAAGTATATAAGAAAATATGCAAAAATACAAGAATTTTCTTTACATAGTTATAACATCGTATTTTTTTACATAACTATCAGGAAGAAAATTAATAAATACTTTTAAGAATATTAACACAAATATTTCTGAATGATAAATTGTATGTTTTTTTGTTTTTTTTTTTTGAGACAGAGTCTTACTATATCGCCCTCGGTAGAGTGCCATGGCATCATAGCTCACAGCAACCTCAAACTCTTGGGCTTAAGTGATTGTCTTGCCTCAGCCTCCCAAGCAACTGGGACTACAGGTGCCTGCCACAACACATGGCTGTTTTTTGTGGCAGTTGCATTGTTGTTTAGTAGGCCCGGGCCCAGTTTGAAATCTTCACCCTCGATGTATGTGGCTGGTGCCCTCACCACTGTTCTATGGGTGCCAAGCCAATTGTATGTATTTTTATGAGAAGATTTCTCTAATTTCATTTTGAAAATTATTTTAAAGTAATAATTTACAAAGGCAAAAAAGAAGTAAGCAACACAACTGGAATTTAACCCTAGGTCCATCAAACTCAAATTGGTTATGTCTTTGAAGACTAGTATCATATGAATTGTAGGAGGTAGGTGTAAACAATTGGACTATGACTGAATTTTAATAAGTGCCTAATAATAAGCTGTATATGCTTACTTTGTAGCAATGGCAGTGTTCATACTGGTATGTATTTGCTTACTTTGTAGCAATGGCAGCGTTCATACTGGTAATAACAGCAGTAATAATATCAGTGGAAATGGTAGAGGAAAATGAAAGTGAACAAAATATTAATAGGAGGAATACAAAAGTAGCAGTCATATTACCATATAAATATACTTATAGTTTACTGTGAGGGACAGTAGAAAGTCAAAACCAGATTGTTCAGTGTGTCGGAAATGTGATGTGCCTAAAAAAACAAGAGAGAGAGAGAGAGGTAGAGCAAGATAGCAGTCTAGAGACAGATTCTTTCCAACCAGGTGTGGTGAGTTTGGAGAGAGAAGACGCCAGGTACCTCTGGCTTGTAGGCTCTGCCCAGAAACATTCCTTCAGGGAAATAGGGAGGCAGCAGGACACTTCAGGATCCCAAAAGGAGGACGAAAGCAGTGGAGAAATAGCCAGTGTTTGCACTGGGGCAGAGGTGACTGGCTGTAGTGGCTGCAGTGACAGTGGTGGCGAAAGTTTACAGACAGGGAAGGCCTTCCTTGCTGCTTTTCCCCCCCTTTGGGACTTGTGCACTTGGTTGAGTTACCTTGGGAGAGCTTGGGCGAGCCAGCAAGTGACTTTGAACAGCTCCAGAGGCTGGGACTGAACCACTGGGGATGAAGGGAGCTTTCATTGTTCAGCTGCAGCCCAAGAACAGCCGTCACGAGAAGGCTACCTTGCAGGCCCAGCCCGCAGGGTTCTAGCGAGAGGCCTGCACTGGCATGCCTGATAAGTGGGGAGCCCCTTCTGGAGAGATCCCAGTGACACATGCTTTCCAAGGAAAACCACTGTGTAGCCAAGGGACACGGTTGGGAAAGGTCAAGGTGTGTCTATTAAGCAGGCTGAGGACAGCTTCAGGCTCCCAACCCTGTGGGGTTTGTGGGCTAAGAGGTCAACAGAGGCTTCCAGTCTCCATCTCATACAGAGTGTGAGCATCATGATGTATCGGCATCGTGATTAGCATCTCATACCCCAGAAGATTACCCATTGACCAGGCAATATTCTGCAAGAATATACATATTTTACATATATATATATATATATATATATATATATATATATATATATATAAATTAAAAAGTATATATATAGTTTTATTTTTAATTTTTTTCAACTTTTTCCCCTAGATATTTATTTTTCTTTTTTTCTTCATTTTATTCATGTAAATAATTTTTCATTGTTGCTTTCTTTAATATCAAAGCCTTCATTTTTACTAGGTTTTTTTTTGCCCCTGTTATTTGTTTTCCCCCTAATTTTATCCCTTAAGGTTTTTGTTTGTTTTGGTTTGATTTGTAGTATTTTTTATTTTCTCCTCTATTTCATGGACATGGTGCCTTGCATCTGCTCAGGCTAGCAAAGAGCTGCAGACATCAAGAGACACACCCAACCACACCCCCAGAAGTTGGGATTTGTGGGTGTGGGTTAAAGTATCCTTCTGTACACCACTATTACTCCTGTTTCTCTCTGTATTCCTCTTATTTTTTGTCAATCTTCCCTTTCACTTCCCCCTGTCCTTTTTCTTTTCTCTCTTTTTTCAACCTTTTATCCTTTCTTGCTCTTCACTCTTTTTTCCTTTTAGTCCTTGACCAAAAGGGCACTTCAACACCTTAGGTTACAGGCACCACTTACAGAGCAGGAGGAAGTGAAAGGAAAAAGTAGGGCAATAAACAGATAAAAAGAAAACACTCATGAGTAAGAAACAGCAGAAAATTCCTGGCAACAGGAAAAGCCAGAACAGAGCAATCTCCACAAAGAATTATGGGGTAGCTACTGCAGAGGATTCCACCTATAAATAAATGTTAGAAATTACAGAAAGGGAATTTAAAATATGGATGGTCAAACAAGGAAGGAAATTGCTGAGAATGTGGAAAATAATCAAAAGGAAATCAAAATACAGAATCAAACAAGAGATGAATGATATGAAGAATACAGAAAGGATATGGTGGAGCTTAAGTAATTGAAACAATCAGGTAACTTAAAGATGCAGTAGAAAGTATCTAACAGATTAGACCATGCAGAAGAAAGAATCTCAGAGGTAGAGCATAAAGCTCTTAAGCTAACTCAAGCAGTAAAAGAAACGGGAAAATAGAGAGAAAATAGAACGTTCACTGACAGAATTATGGAACTTCATGAAGCGTTCAAACATACAAATTATAAGTATCTCAGAAGGGGAAGAAGAATGCCCTGGAGGAATGGAAGCCCTACTAGAGGTTATCATAAATGAAAATTTCCAAATATTACCAAAGATTCTGACACATTCTTTTCAGAGAGATATTGGACCCGAGGTCATCTCAACTCAAATGAGCTTCCCCAATTGAGAAGAAAACAGGGCTAAGTATTCTTAGTAATAGAGAAAGCAGTTGAAACTGCTGCTATTCAGCCTGACTCTCCTATTGGATTTATGGAATACAAAATGTAAAGTTTTTTCTAGCCATTGGTGCAGGAATCAGCTATATGCAAGTATAACCCAATAGTATCTCAATCACCTCAGCGGGGCTTCCTCTGTGTTGGAAATGTTCAAGTTCAGGTTTGATTGCTGGGATAACCATGGAGATCCACAAAGTGATTTTGACACATACATAAACCTGGAACTGTCAAAGGTAAGGCTTGATTAACGGGATATGAAAAGTGTGCATAAAATACCCTATTCTTTCTGTTCTAGGATTTAGACTCCAGGGTGCATTCTACAGTGCCCTTAGTGTCCTCAGTGGAATTAAGTCCCATTATCCCACATTGATAATCCATTCACTAACACAATTTAATTTTGCTTTCCTCTCTTCAATTTACTCTTTTTGTAGTTCATTGAGCTATAAACTATATACAAAACATCACACATCTTTAATATACACATTTTGCAGAGTTTGGACAAACACACATGTAAATCGATGACACCATCACCACAATTAAGGTACTAAACGTATCTGTCTCCTCTAAAGATGCCTTTGTCGTCGTTTTTGTTCCCACTCCGTCCTGAGGTAAGAACACTTTATGAGATCTATGCTTTTAATATATTTTAAAGTGGGCAATGGCACTTTTAAGGACTGTTGAATTTACTTGCTCTTGCTAGTAGCCTTCCAAGCCTTGGGGTAAAACTGACAAGTTCATATTGGTTAATTATTAACTCAAGGCACTCCATGGAAGTATATAAAAAGAAAAGCACTTCATCCTCTGAATCTGCAGGGATCATCTTTGATGAAAATTTGGTCCAGCTGTACTTGTAAGGGCAGCATAGATACAGAGGAGACCGAAAACAATGTCTCCACAGGATTTTGGGCCAAATTCAGGGTCCCAATAGAGGAAGGCTGGGATTTTATTACCTGCAAAGAAGTCATTATGGCAGAAAAATCTGAAGATCTTTAAACTCCAGATTCTACTGCACTTTCCAGGATAGAAAATGCAGTTTCTTTCCTTTTAAGATAAGATCAGCCTCCCTGGCCTAGAGAATCTGCAAGAACCCCACTTGCATTTCCAGCTCACACACTGCTGCTTGTCTCCCCAAGATCAAGTCCCATCTCTATTGGTTGACTCCAGATTAATAACTAAATTCACTTACAGCATGTTTGAAAGTCTAAGGTCTAAAGTCTTGCTGTTTTGAGAAATAGTTTACTTATTCAAATTATTGCTTAAATATAAAATACATGTTTCATATATAGCATGTACTGGCAGGAATGAAAGTCACATCTGGAAGGTTTTTGAGATTATTAAACCAGAGATAGTAAAACAGAAGGTTGGGTAAGGAGGGAATTAATGACATAATAGTTACTTCAGCTAATTTTTAGTGCGTAAGTGTTAGTGTAAATGTTTACATATAGGTTCACCACCCCTATTGACTAAATAATAACATAAAATTAAGAAAAAATTACTTGGAGTTTGTACTTAAAAGTGAGAATTTAAAAATCTAATTGCATTTAAATTGAGTTTATATAAAGCACAGTGTTTGACATTGTCTTAGTTTAAATCTGATTATCTTACTACTTTAATATTTGAAGTAATACACTCTTCTCCTAGCACCTGGGAGAATGCATACCAAGGTGAGAAAAAGCACTAAAATTGACATATTTTTGCTTGAGCTGCAGGATATTGTGAGTATTGCCAAAATGATTATTTCCATCGCTAACATATGCTGCATTTATCTTTATGAGTTTGGCTCAGAGAAAAGAAAATGAATGCCAGAAAGACAAAGATTCACATTTTAGTTTGAAAATCTGAATGTTGATATGGAGAGGTATCATTCTGCCATTGTAAAAGATTAAATCACAGAAAAATATTTGGGTTTTTGTTCTTTTCTTAGAGTTTTATTCCTCTTGGAATATTTCCAAGGTCCTTTATCACAATGCTTTTCTTTTAAACAGAGCCTTTATATTCAAATTACTGCATTGGTTCATGTTAATACCAGTAACATAGTCATTTGGGTTGGATCCTTTTTACCCAACTATATGCTTATATCCTTTTTAATTTTGTCGCATTTTCATGTGTCTCTCAATTACCACGGTTATCTTCAGATGCTGTCGAATGTTTGTTCATTCTTCCAGTACCTGTCGCTAAAGGGTAAATCAATATACTTCTTCTTTTTTTTTTCTTTTCATGAGATAAAGTTTCACTCTGCTGCCCTGGGTAGAGTGCCATGGCATCATCATAGCTCACTGCAACCTCAGTCAGTGGCTGTGACTACAGGCATGAGCCAAAATGCCCAGCTAGTTTTTCTATTGTTAGTAGAGACGGGGCCTCATTCTTGCTGAGGCTGGTCTCAAACTCCTGAGCTCAAGCCATCCACTTGTCTCAGCCTCCCAGAGTCTGGGATTAGAGTTGCGGGCCACCATGTCTGGCTATCACTATACTTCTTTTTTACTCCCAAATTAACAATCATCTGAAGAGTGCATGGAATAGTTGTTAATTTTCAGCTGTTTTTGACGGTCACTGTCTGTCTCTGACTTATATAGATAAAGGGAATGAAAGTTTATATGGTTGATTCCTCATATTTTCTTTCTTTCTTTCTTTTTTAAACAGGGGAAAGCGCGATCACAGTCCCCCACTACCACAAATTATGCAGTCGAGTTTCCCACATTTGGGGAAACTGCAGGAGTCAGCATATCCGAGTGCAATGGATCAGCCTTGCCCTGGGAAACCCACCTTCCTGATCATGGCATCTACCCTGCCAGGTAAGTATGATTCCTCCTATTTTCGGATTCCGTGAGTATCATGCTGGTCAGCATGCTGAGAAAACTTTCAGCATCACTAATAGCCCAAGCCAGTAGGTTCTCCCATCTCAAGATGGCAAGGTGGCAGTTCACTTGATTTTACATGAATATCAAGCAAAAGTTGTCCCTTTCAAAGTCCCAGAGGTGCTTCTCCTCTATATAAGATTTTTAAAGAGGTTCCAGGTTGTTGACCCTGTACTCTAGGTTGTGTATGTCAAGAAAAGCCAATATAATGTTCTGTTCCTAGAGCAAATTCCATCTGGATTCAAAGCACAGTTGTGGCTCACTATTTAAGATGTAAGATATTAGCAATCATCACTGTGTTATAGTGCATGAAATCTCTTTATGTCCAGATATTTTGCTCCAGGGATAATATAGTATTCTCAAGGAAGAATTAGTTTTGTCTAAAAAATTAGAAAACAACCAAATACAAAAATCATGTTTTTAAAGCCAATAAAGTGCTGGTAATACAAAAAAAGCCTACAGGTTACATTCCAGAGAGGTAGCAAAAGTGTCTAGTAGGGCAGAGAGCAGCCGGTCCTTTCTTCTTCCAAGTATATCTTGGGCATGGGAGGGTAGAGGATCAAGCTTGCCAAATGTGAAGGTACTCTTCTCAGGTGAGAAGAAACCCGTGGGATGGTTAACAAACATGTGAGGCGATGTGATGGATTTCAGTATGTGTGATCTCCAACATACGGCTAATTTTCCCCTATCAGTTCTTTTATACAGGACATTTTCTGAAAGCATAATAGATTGGAAGGCTGGATGTTGAACCCCAAAACATAAAGGAGTGTTTGAAGTCCTGCTGTAATTAAATCACAATATCCTGCAAGATGTAAGGGTCATGTCTTATCCTCAAGTAATTTGAAACTAGGGGTGAACTCTAACTCAGCAGGGAAAAAAAAAAAGCAAAACAAACAACAACAACAACAAAAAAAAAAAAAAAAACAAAGAAAGAAGCAGGAAAAATAAAGGTATCATCCCCTCTGTGTAAATGATGTAAATGATATCAAAGAAGGAAGAAAACAGTGTTTAGTGAAATTAAAGTTGATGCTGGAGAACTCAACTAAACCAACAAAAACAGAGCAAACAATCCCATTTATAAGTGAGCAAGAGACTTGAATAGAAGATTTTCTGAAGAAGACAGATGAATGTCTGAAAAAATTTCATGAAAAAATGTTCATCGTCCCTAATCATCAGAGAAATGCAAATCAAAACCACCCTAAGATATCACCTAACCCATGTGAGACTAGCGCACATCACAAAATACCAAAGCTGCTGATGCTGGTGTGGATGTGCAGAGAAGAAACACTTTTGCACTGCTCGTGTGACTGCAAACTAATACAACCTCTGTGGAAAGATGTATGGAGACTCCTCAAAGAGTTAAAAGTAGACCTTCCATAGGAAACAAATAGAAACAAACAACTACATGTCTGCACAAGAGAAAAAAACACAATTAAATTCAAATGGGGGAGGGAAGAGGGAGAAAGACGGGCAAGCTGTAACCTCAGGTACACCATGTATGGGTACACAGCATAACCCCTGGATAAAGGGCTCCACCACAACTTGAACTTTACCTGCGAGGAGTAAACAATGTAACCCAATCATTTATACCCTCATATTAATCTGAAAAAATAGTAATAAAAATATAGTGTCTGCTTATTATGAGAATAACTGTTTTGAGAACATAACCCAAAGCTTTAGCAGAAAACATCCAAGAAATCCTCGCCATGGAGTCCTTCTCCACTGCGACAATGTTCCTGCTGATTTCTTTCATCAAATGAGGGCAATTTTGAGAGAATTTTGATGGAGTATCATTAGACTCTTATAGTCCAGATTGGAGTTTTTCTGACTTATTTTTGTTTCCTAGTCTTTAAAAAAATACTTTTAAATGGCACCTATTTTTCTTCCTTTAATAATGTAAAAATACAATGATGTCTGTATTGCCATGGTTAAATTCCTAGGATGCTTAGTTCTTTAGGGATTGATCAGATAGCTGGTATCATCACCTACGTAAGTGTTTTAACCTTGACAGAGCTGAGGCTGAGAAATGAAGTTTGCAGTTTTATATTTTAATTGTTTTTCCATGAGAATTTGAAGTCCTCTCATATTTTCACAACTTAGTTTAGATTCAGTCAATTTGTAAGTAAGTGCTTCTAATGATTATCCTCCTTGATACTGTGTCACCTATCACATATTATTTCTAATTCTTTAGGATACTTTCAATTAAAGGGCAGTATTACCTCTGTCCTTTTTCCTGGCTGCACACAGAGCTGAAGTAGATTAGAGTTGCAGAATTTTGTGCATCTCCCCGTGTAAATTCGCCATGTCCTTCTCTCTCTTCTTTCTTAAAAACCATCTGGGAAAGTGAGCATCCATGAAGACAGATACCCCAGATCTCATTCTCATTCAGAGTTCAAAATATCAGACTTGTTGTCTTATTATCTTCCTTAGTTGCTATTTTCCTTAATCTTTATCATCAGCTTCGTATCATGGATCGCTAATTGAATTTCCCTTGGAATCATATGATAAAATGGAATTAGTATCACTGGTGTTAGGACCTCCTGATTCCATAATATTTTCTTTGGTACTCTATACACGTGTGTTCATCTTTCACATTGATCACTAGCCCCCAATATTTCTAGATTGTTTGGATTCTGCCTCTAACATTATAAAAGATAAATATTTTGCATATGGTTACTTTCAATCTGTCACAAGATATCACAGTATGTCACTCAGGATTGAATGATGAACATCTCAACTCAGCTGAAATTAAACAATTTAGAATGATATGGTTGTCTTCCTGAATATTTGACTGTCAATTCCTTTATTTGAATGTTCAAAAAGATTATTTTTATAGAGAATGCATAGTAGATACATTAAGTATGATGCTTTGGAGCTTATAATACCTCAGCTGCAATATGATTTTTGTGGCTTTCCTGAAGTTCACGCTTTCTTTCCTGGTACTGAAGTTCTTGCTACATCAACTAATCTGGGTTTACTTGCAGTCTTCACATTATATTGACCCTAACTACAATCACCAATTTTGTTGTAGGCTTTTTCTATTTTTTAAAATTATCTGAATCTCTTAAATTAGGAAAAAAATTACATTAATATGGCCTACACCCTTACTAATTATTCATAATCTTTGAAGAGACAAACATTTTACACATATAAATTCACAAGCGCATCTTTGTTCATATAAATAAAATGCATTATCACACTCTGTTGATGAGTTTTCGTGGTTATCTTTGTCTTAAACACATCTCTTTACTTCTTTACAATATTTTCTCATAATTGTATCATCAATATTCTGACATCTCTTAGCATCTGTCATGCCACTACCATAATCCCAATATTATGCTTGAAAATATAAGGAAGGCTCCTCGTTTTCAGGAAATTGGAAGCATTTAGTCAGCAAACATGCACAGCACCAAGGAGGTCTGGCACATGCTGTATTTCAACCAAAATACTTGAACAACTCATTTTAATGGATCATCCAAATAATCTTGATGTTTCTCTTAAATATTCTAACAATTTAAAAATAATAAAGAACATAATTGCACTTTATTAAGAATAAAAACATCGCGGAGCATTTATAGAAATGCAGTATTAAGCTAATTTTCCATTGTGCAGATAGCACAGAATATGCTTACACAAACCAAAGGCCGTAGCTGACTGCCTCTATTCTATCCTATAAGCCGATCCAGAGCATTACTCTGCAATATCAGGGTGTCCAACCTTTTTTCATTTTTCTCTGCTGCACATTGGAAGAATATGAGTTGTCTTGGGCAACACAGTAAATACGCAAACACTAAGGAACTCTGATTTGCTGAAAAAAGAAAAAAGGTTTCCACATTTTTTTTGTAATACTACAAAGGTTTGGTGTCTGATTGTTGCATCTTCTGGAGAGAGTATCCTCACCCATAGGTAAGCAGAGAGCAAGCTAACTGAAACCTGCATGCAGCCTCTTTATAGAGGCCTTATAAAAAGAAGCCTTGTCATAAGAGAGAAGGTTCATGGTCTAATTAATTTTTAAGAGCCCTGCCTCTTAATGCTTATCACATTGGCAATGCCTGAATTTTGGAAGGGACTCATTAAAAAAAAATAGCATAACAGATATTCCTTGGTTCTCTGATTCTGTTTATGCACTATTCTTTATTTTGATTTTATTTGAATTATCAAAAGAAGAAATGAATAAAATTATTTTTAAAGACATAAGGCAAAAGAAAAAAAACAATTAGAATAGTGACTAGTATTTACTAAGCCCTAAATGTTATCATTATCATCATTATAAGTTTTTTCATTATTGTTATTCTGACCTTAATGTTTATGTCCATCTAAAATTCATATTTTGGAATTCTCATGATGGTATTAAGATGATGGTATTAAGAGATGGGGGCTTTGGGAGGTGATTAGATACTGAAGTCTTATTAAAAAACTCTTGAGTGCTAATTAGTGACTCCTATGGTGTTAGGTTACAGCAAGAAGGTGCCACCTATAAACCAGAAATCAGATCCTCATAGCAGACAGTAAATCTGCCCTGATCTTGGATTTCTCCAGAACTATGAGAAATAAATTTGTGTATAAGCCCCACAGTGACCCAGAATACAATAATTATTAAATATGATTGTTTTCTGTATAACTGTACAAGGAAAACTTGATCATTCTTTCCAGTCACAAATACATGTGTTTCTAGTTATTAAAATTTAAATGGGAGTTACGGGAGTAACTCCAATTAAAGGGAGTTAGGGGGATAACAAAAACATTCTACTTTAATTAAAGTATAAATTTGTTAAAATGACTCATTCAATCCCAATTGCCCACTGATGGAAAATTTATAGATGATTTTTGATGCAATATTTTTCTTAAAAAGAATGGATCAAATAATTTGATACAGTTATTTCCAGTAGTAGCATGGAAATAACTACTTCTAAAGTCACTCAGTTTTTAAAATCATTGTTTTGTTCATATACAAACTATGAACTAGAAAATACAGTTACTCTATTAAAAAGCATGTACTGACAATCATAATATCAAATAATATTTGGTTTTTATAGAATATTTCCTTGAATATATGCTATTTCTGATATATGCATCTATTTGTATTCCTATATAACTTGATCAAAATCCATAAAATTATTCCTATATAATATTTTCACTTATTAAATCTATCAATGTATACATATATTATGTGTATATATCATTGTAATTTTAGCTTTAATTAGATTAATGTCAATTCTTATGTTTTCTTCTATGATGTCAATGTTCGGAAAAGTATTTTCATTGAACCGCGGATTAGCACATGGTGGATGGACTGGACGAAGCAGGTGCATAAATCGTGCTCATGAATCATGGGTGAGGATGCAAAATCCATGGTTGAGTAATGGCGCACAGCTATGGAAATGTGTGCAGCGCAAAAGGGTCTCAGCATCTGCCCCATTCACTGTAGTTCTCATTAATTGAAAGCACTTATTCTCTTTTAAGCCACTATCAATTTGATGCTACTCCACTTCAAGTCCAGCTGTGTAGTCATGGCAAAGGGTATGAGGTTAAATACCCCAAATAACGAGAAACTTCATAACAATTGTAGTATAGTTCATACCAGTGTGGAAAAGTGCTTGTAGGAATTGGAATTTGGATTTGTGTTTTAATTTAAGGGCACAATTAAAAAATTTGGCAGAATATTGTACACTGAAGCCTACTTGGGGAAAAAAGTATTTAATTCATAATTCCTTTCCTGCTTGCTGCTGTTGTTCTCCGGCATGGCATATTTTAGCAGCATGGATCCAAACACTCTTGCCAAAGCATTTTGTTGTAACTCTCCTTTGCCAATGAACCCAGCCAGATTCAGGGGAAAAAGTGCAATTTTCCAGTTTCACATTACAAGGATTCGTTTTTTATTTGCCCATAACACATTACCAAGTTAGAATCTAAACTTGTGAAAATGAAAAATAACTGCTAACAAAATAACAAAATAAAAGTAACTTGTTTATATATGTCAGAGCTATTATTATACCACAAATATATAGGGATTTTTTTTGCAGTTTTTGGCCCGGGCTGGGTTTGAACCTGCCACTTCCATCATATGGGGCCGGCGCCCTCCTCCTTTGCTCCACAGGCACTGCCCCCTACATATATAGTTGTTAAAGCTTACATTTGCTGAGGAAACAGAACAATAGTTGCTGAAATGGATTGGGAACAATAAAACTTATGTCACAATCCAGAAAGTACCTGGACATTTAGGAAAAATAATCTTCGATTAATAAAACGGGTATTTGAAGGCAGTTACTCATATGCCATGAACTAAATTTCAGAACTTCGGAGATTTTAGTTGGTCCCGAGGCAGCCTTCAAAGGTTTCATCAAACTGTGGCCACTTTGCTTTTCCCTGTTTGGTTTCTGACATGCATAATTAAATGTTTAGAGTTGTTTAGAAGTTAATAAGTTTTGTTTTGGCTTATATTTATTTTTGTTTTCACAGACACAGGATGACCTAGGAGATGGTTTGTTTGCAGGTGTGTGTTTCTTTTCAGTGATGTTAATTGACACTGCGATATGCCAAGGAGAGTCCCAAACACAAATAAATAGAATTTAGTGCTCTACTACAAGGTAGATGCCACTATCACCTGTCCTCTCTTTAAATATGAGGAAGTAGAGAATTCCAGTAACTTGTCAAATACACTTGCTTAACTATGGAAATACATTCTGAGAAATGTGTCCTCAAGAGATTTCTTCCTGTGAGCAACATAGAGAGTAGTTACTCAGACCTAGCCTATTCCGCAAGTCACATATAAGGTATGGCTTATTGCTGCTAGTCTACACACTGTGCACAGCATGTTTGGTACTGAACACTGAAGGCAACTGTAACACACTGGTAATTTTGTATCTAAATTTAGACAAAGCTCCACTTAAAATACAGTACAAAAGGTAAACAATGAAATACCTGTACAGGGGACTTGCCATGAATGAAGACTACGCTGGAAGTCCCTCTAGGTGGATTTGTAGCGAATGGTGAGTGAGTGCACAGGCCCAGGACGTTACTGCATATTACTGTAGACTTAATGAGCACTGTACAGTGAGGCTACATGAAGTTTATAAAAAAAGTATTTTCGTTTTTCAATAATAAATTAATCTTAGCTTACTGTAATGTTATATAATTTAAAACAATCTAACTTTTTGATGGCTTTGTCATAATACTCAACTAAAATATAAATATATTGCACATTTGTACAATATATTTTCTTTATATCTTTATTCTATAATTCTATTTCTATTTTTTAAAATTTTGTTAAAAACTAAGACACAAGTACCCAAAAAACCTTGGCCTCCACACATTCAGGATCATTAAACTTTACTGTCTTTCACCTCCACATCTCATTCTGCTGTAAGTCCTCCAGGAGCTATAACACACAGGGCGCGGTCATCTCCTGTAATAACAATGCCTTTTTATGGAATAGCCCCTGAAGGACCTGCCTGAGGCTCTTCTTGAGAAGGTGCTGTTCTTTACAGAATAAGGACAAGCATGACATTAAGACATCCACAGCAGCACCAGGTGACAGGGCTTTTTCAGCTCCATTTTAATCTATGGGATCACTGTCACATACACAGTCTGTTGTTGACCAACATGTCCTTCTGAAGTACATGAATGTACAACAGCATTAGCAGCAGGTGGGGATTCCATTTCATCCCTAGGAGATGCATCTCCTCTCAGTGCTCTGCTCACCACTCGGCCACACCAAGGGCTGTCAGCACCGCAGACAAGGGCTTCTCTATTCACTGACGGTAACTCTTTTCTGGGCGTAGCAGTCATACACTTTAATCAAAATAAAAGTGTGCTTATGAAAACTAAGTGTGTAACAGAGGGAAGAGAGATCAGTACACTGGAGAATAAAAACAGAGAACTGGTAAAAGGCCGCACATGGAAAAATTGAAACAGAATAAAGCCTTTTGATGCATGAAAGAAAAAAAAAAGACAATGAATAGTATCAGGGCTTTCCTTTGAAGTGATTTGGTCAAGTAGAGGAGTGCAGGCTACTGAAAGGTAAGAATTCCTGAATCTAACCAGGCCTGTGAGATTGTTAGCACCGCGTATGTTGGTGTTGTTAGGAGCTTTTGGCTTCCTGAGAGCATCATGTAGCTTTGTGATCAGTATAAACCTGCTGAGGTTGCCTTCACAGCAGATTGAGCAATTGAGCATCTACCCTTAAGAGGCTATTTGGGCAGGTGGTAGAGATGTAGAACCTGCTACTATTTAGCTTGGCTTGAAATGGGATATACATATTTAAAGGATATATTGGTAATAAGGGAAGTTGGAAGAGTTGGGAGAGGAGTGATATCCTGAGAATAAAATGTGCATTGTAGGCAGCAGAGAGACGGTACACAAAGAGCTGCTTGACAAAAAGTTCTTCCCTTCTTAGGTAAATATTTGAAAGCTTCTTTTTATTCTTCTGTAATCTTTATTGTACATAATATTTTTATTCTTCTATAAACATCCCAATCCCATAATTGCACATCTAGATACAACCCACTTCTCTTTCTGGTAAATTTCCCCACATTATTCCAGAGAATAATGTAAACCCATGTGTTTCTCTGCACTCCTCTCTAAAACAACTAAAGAAATATGGATATACTCAACAGTTTTAGGAAACTTGGAAGGGTACCTTAAACGGGTTTGAGACACAAGGAATTTCTGTAAGTAATGAGGCGGTGGAAATCATACAGAGGACCGATCTGATCAGAAACATGCCATCTCTCTTCACATGACAGAAGCCTGTGAAAAAATGAGGCAAAATTTAACATAGAATATTACAAACCTTCCGAGAGTAAGAAACGGGGTAGAAATGGGAAAAAATACCAACAGACAGGAGACTTGGGCAATGAAAGCCCTGCCTGGGACTTTAAGAATGAATAATGCTCATGGAATTAGTCACTTATTGATGCAGCAAATATTATGCAGAGTAAAGGAGAGAGATAAACAAGGATGATAGCAAATGAAGACACTCAAGTCAGTAAAAGTCTTGCACAGCTCCCGCAAAAAATGCTTACTGGAGATGGCTTTGCAACTGACCAGGGTCACCGAAGAGCTGTTTTCTTTGAGAATATAATGAACCTCAGGGACAGGCCCAACCCCCAATTCAGTTGTCCCAGTGAGGTCATGCACCACCCCAGACGGCCACAGCGCACTAGGACTGCTCAGGAATCACACTTTAGAACTTCCATTTATATTAATTGTTCTCTGAGAGTAAGAATAGATAAAGCATTCTTTCTGGATTGACTGCAATGCATGTGTGTGTGCTTCGTTAGATGTCACGCATTTCTATTAAATTCTTCTTTCAACAAAATTCTCTATTATAATTTTCCTTTATACACTGAATATTAGTCATTTATGTGTTCCAGTCATTAATATTTTATAATTTTAAATGTTAAATTAACAAATAAAGATCGAATATATTCCAAGAATACAAGATGATGATTTGACATACACATACGTATATGCTGTGTCATGGGAACCACAATCAATCAAATAGCATATTCATCACCACGCATAACATGCATTCGATTCCCAGAACCAGGGGTTGGAGGAAATGTGGAGATGTTAATTAAAGAACAGTAATACTTTTAAAATGCAGGTATATGCTATAAATTTGTTTTCTGATCTTGGAACATTTTCTACTTTTTATGGTGAAAAAGACTAGACATTTTTAATTTTATATAGTTGATTTCTTCAATATTTTTTATCATTAATGGAGTATAATTTTACTTCTTTGAAAATTATTCTCTACCCTATGGTCAATAAACTGATTTCTTATATTGTATTTGGTTTTGCTAAATTTTCCTATTTTACCTTAAATTTATATCTTGCCAATTTCTATTTTTATTACTTCCTTCTTACCTTATTTGAATTTATTGTTCTTCTTTTTAACTCCTTAATTTGGGTATTTAACTATTTCCATGTACTTTTCTCAAAATAAAAGTATGTGAAAGTCTCAATTTCTTTCTGAGCATGATTTGAGTTGTGTCACCACATTTTCATATTCGTGTTTTGTATTCAATCTCTCAGAACATTTTGTTGACTCCCTCCCAAAACACATCCATATTCTAACAATTGTCTCTGCTAACAGTCATAACACTGTCGTCCAGAATCTCATCATCTTTTATGTTATAGTCTGCTGAATGATCATGTTTTTTTCCAGACATTTGATCTGCCACAGTCTACTCTTAAATGAACTGCTGGAATGATCTTTTTAAAACATAAAGATGACTATAAAACTTCTCAGAACTCTTCACTGCCTACTAATTTCAATCAAACCAGCAAGCATAGTCTTTAGATGAGTCTGCAAAACCTTACACAATCCACCCCTCACTGAGTCTCCGGTTTACCTACACTGGACTCAGTCTGGAATATTATCTCCCTAAATTTCTTGGCTAAAATTTCTCTCCAGTATTAAGCATATTCTAGCTGTCATAATCCAAATAAAGTATGTCATTTACCCCATAGTATCAAATGAACTAATCTTCTACTACATTTGCTACTGTCACTTTTCTCATCCCATCCCAATGCCATTTATCTTAATCTTCTTTTTCTATTCTTGATTTTCTATAGAAATAATCAAGTTCTAAAATATGATAATTTTACATATTTGCTGTTTATCATTTAGTGTATGTCTTTTTTCTGCTCAATCTTTCCTTGTTTTCATGACACTGAACAGCCTTGAGATGGTCTGGCCAAGTGTTTTTTAGAATGTTCCCCAATCTGGATTTATCTGAAGTTTCTCTCATGATTAGACTTGGGTCTTGGAGTTCCAGAAACATTACCATAGATGTAAAGTGCTCTTCCTGGACACTTTGAGGGGTGGGATATGTACATGGCATCACTAGTGACGTTAATCTTTATCACTTAGCTAAAGTAATATGTATATCCTTTGTTTCTTTTATTGGAGAATTGTATTTAGAAACTAGGTAGGACCAGAGTGCTCGATGTGCTTGTTGCTACTGGGATGTCTTTGCTTCTAGGCCAGAGGTTGGGAATCTTTTCATGTTGGAGTGCCACATTAATTTAGCTAGAATCACATAAGGCCACGTTCAAGAAACTTCAGTTACACATACTTAAAAATGTATATTACTTTGTAAAAGTCTAACTACTATGTACTTAATTTCAAAAAATAAAAATTATTTGTTAATTTTAGAGTCAATCTTTTAGTGACTTTAGTGTGTTTGCGTTCTATTGCAAAGAATTTGCGTATTTGGTGCAGCACAGAGGTGTGCGGTTTCAGTTGATCTTCTCAATGGATACCAGTCATCTGTAACCTTAAAGGTTTCTTTATTTGGGTTAGGTAAGAGAACAGAGATTTGCAGCAATAAGTGTTGAAAAGCATTTTTTCAGGCATATTGTATTTTTCCATATTTCAATTGGATTATCAAATAATTATTTTCAAATATCATTTGCTGAGAGTTCCATCAATTTCATCTACTGTTCTTTTTTTAAATTTATTTTATTTCAGAATATTAGTGGGTGTTGCTTCTTGGCTTTTTGGCTAGGATCAAGTGCAGAATATTAGCGGGTATACATATTTTGTTTACATACTTTGTTTTTATACATATGAAATCAAAGCTATAAATGTGCCATTCACCCAGATCGTGTGCACTGTGCCTGATAGGTGTGAGGTTACCTAACACTTCTCTTCTCTCCCTTCCCTCCAGCTTGATTTCATGCAGATTCACTTCCATAAGTGCAAAAAACTTCTATAGATATTGGCCTAGTCAACGGATTCATGAAGAGAACTCTAACAGAAATCACAGAAAAGACAAAAAGAACCAAATGGGACCTGATCAAATTCAAATGCTTCTGCACACCCAAGGACACAATCAAAAGACCAAGTGGATGATCCAAAGACTGGGAAAAAAATATTTGCAGTTTGTACAACTGATAAATGACTGCTAGCCATATTCTACAGAGAAATAAAGCAAATCAGCAAGAAAAAAACAAATAACTCCTTTGAAAAGTGGGCAAAAAACATGAACAGAAACTTTTCAAATGAAGATAAACTAATGGTAAAATACTCATGAAAAATTGCTTAATGTTTCTAACCATTATGGAAATGCAAATCAAAACCACAATAAGATATTACCTAACTCTAATGAGAATGGCTTATATTAAAAAGTCCTGAAATGGGTGATGCCTGTTGCTCAGTGGGTAGGGCGCCAGCCTCATATACTGAGGGTGGCAGGTTCAAACCCGGCCCTGGCCAAACTGCAACAAAAAAACAGCCAGGCATTGTCGTGGGTGCCTGTAGTCCCAGCTACTCGGGAGGCTGAGGCAAGAGAATCACCTAAGCCCAAGACCTGGAGGTGGCTGTGTACTGTGATGCCACAGCACTCTACCGAGGGAGATAAAGTAAGACTCTGTCTCTAAAAAAAATAAAATAAAATAAAAAAATAAAAAGTCCTGAAACAACAGACACTGGCCTGGATTTGGAGACAAAGGAACTCAGATATATTTTTGGCGGGACTGAAAACTGGTACAACCCCTATGGAAAATTATATGGCGATACCTTAAAGAACTAAAGTAGACCTGCCATTTGACCCTTCACTCCTACTGCTGGGTGTATATCCAATGGAAAAAAAGTCATTTTATACAATGGACACCTACACTAGACTGTTTATAGCCACACAATTTGCAATTGTAAAGATGTGAAAACAACCCACATGGCCACTAATACATGAAAGGATTAATAAAATGTGGTATGTGTCTATCATGGAGTATTCCTCAGCCATTTAAAAAAATGGCAACTTAGTATCTTTTGTGGACAACTTGGATGAAACTGGAAAACATTCTTCTAAGTGAAAGAGGAAAAGAATGGAGAAACAAACACATGTACTCAATATCCAATTTTAACTAATAGATCAACAAATACTTTTTAAAAGGATGAACTATGTTTCATGTTTACAGAGTTTTATGTATTTGCTATATTTTGTTTACTCACCTAGGAGATCTGACAGTTAAATTTGTGAATTTCCCACTGCTTATGTTGGACACATTGTTCAAACAGTTTGTTAAGGTGACGTAACCTTTAGTGTCTGACTCCGGTGTTCATGTTGACACGTGCTAATGTCTTCTTGAATGGCATTCATTAGTGTTGATACCATCTGAGAATATTGGAGCTTCAATTAGGGCCACAAATATTAAATTTCATGTTAAACTTGGCAAGAGTGGAAGTGAAATTGGGAGAATGTTAGCCTAAGTTTATGGAGATAATGCCCTGGAAAAAAGTCAGTGTGCAAAATGGATTAAAGGTTTGTATGAGGAGAGAGAAAGCATCACACTGATGAAGAGAGGTCAGGGTGGCCGATAACGAGCAGAGCTGACAAAAACATTGCAAAAATTCATCAAATCGTGTGTCAAAATTAGTGGCTGAGTGTGAGAAGCATAACAGACCCAGTAACCATCCATACAGATACAGTTAGGAAAACATTAACTGAACATCTTAGCATGAAAAAGGTGTGTAGGAGCTCATGGATGATCACTGTGTACGAGAAAGTTTTTAGCCAGTAAACAAATAACTATACTGGGACACCCTCCCCAATCACCTGATCTGGCTCCCAGAGACTTTTTTCTTTACCCAAAGATAAAGGAATATTAAAAGGAATACATGTTGATGACATTCAGGATATCAAGGGTAATATGATGACAGCTCTGAGGGCCATTCCAGAAAAAAGGTTCTAAAATTTTTGGGCCCTGATGTTGGTGCATACCTTCCCAAGGCAAATCTTCAAAGGTGACTGTCATGGTATTCAGCAATGAGGTATGTAGCACTTTTTCTAGATTGAGTTCTTGTATTTAATTATCGACCTGTGTATTTTTAATTTTTATTATTTACTATTCCTTCTTGCATTCACTCTTTGCAAGAGTGAATTAAGTTTTCTTTTTTTTTTTTATCTGGAGGGTACTTATGATGCTTCCTCCTATAGTGTATGTCTTTTGTTCAAAAGTATAAATAAAATAAAATAATATAAAACTCTTAGTTTTTTTGGCTAAAAATATCTTAATCTCACCAATGTCTGTCAATAATATATGCTGGATATATAATTCTACATGGATAGTTATTTTCTTGGAAAACTATCTCTGTGATCCATTAAGCAACCTGTACGAGTCTTATCATCTTGAATTTTCTTTCACTCTGGCTTCTTTTAGGATTTTCTATCTGACTTTAGTATACTAAGATTTAACTATTATTATGCCTTCATGTGGATTTATTTTTTACTGCTTGAATTATTTTGGCTTCTGGAATATGTAGCTTGGTGTATTCTTGAGTTCTTGAATGTTTCTCATCGTGATTATTTTATCCAAATTTTACCTCTTTCCTTTTTTTTTCTATTACTCTGAGTAGATGTATGTTCAACTTTCAAAACCTGCTTTACTTTATTCTTTCTTCTACTGTGTGCATATGTCTTTCTTTGCTGATTTCTAAATAATTTGTTTATTTTTGCATTCTACTTTACTAATAGTTTTTAGATCTATTTGCTTCAACTATTTAACATTTGGAAGTTTTATTTGATTATTTTTCATATCTGCCTGGCCATTGTTGACAGTACTTTATGTGTGGTATTATCAATATATTCTATATTTACATATTATATGATATACATATATATGACATATATATATATATATATATATATATTCTATATTTTCTTTCCTAAAAACTCTGTTGGTGGAAATGTTTTGAGGCCTTAATTTATTTTTTTCCATTGAACATTTACATTAATCTTTGGCAACTGTCTGGGAACACGCCCAACTTGGGACCAAGTGATGATCACATTGAGCTAACATTTTAGGCTGTGATATTTTAACAATATAAAACATGTTAAACTTTGCTGCTGATTAACATGAGATTGTCTAACAGGGAAGTTCTGGTTTAAGTTTATTCGGAGAGGTATTTTTCCCCATTTCCCCAGTTACGTCCATTCAACCAAATGCTATCGCTTATCCAGGAAGGTATTTCTACTGCTTTGCACTAGGGATAGTATTTTTCCTTATTTTATTCTCCTAGAGTATTGCACTTCAGGGCTCCATCTTTACCCTTGGAAGTATGAATCTATACATTCT
This sequence comes from Perodicticus potto, assembly GCA_963574655.1. NCBI lineage: Eukaryota > Metazoa > Chordata > Mammalia > Primates > Lorisidae > Perodicticus > Perodicticus potto. The sequence goes on along the minus strand of CAUYRH010138594.1, from coordinate 25,955 downwards.
CCCTGTTCTGCCCCCAAAGTTTATTTCTTGTTTCTCTTTAGTAGGCTAGATTGAAGCATAGGCTCTTCATTAATAGAAACAATGTATAGATCCAGGAAAGCAAATATTTTTCCCTTCACCTTTCTGGATGCAAAACACTTGTGTATTTTTGGCTCCATGGAGTTTGTCTAATTTTTTCTAGCTCACTCGTGTGTTAGAAAAAGTTTTCTTGATATTTAATTCATTTTGCTGTTATTGTTGTGGGAGAGTTTTCCAGATATTCAGGCCATGTGTTTATCCAGATTCAAATTTCTTTTCATATTCTAATTTCTTTGAGATTTCAAATTTCATAGAATTGATCTTTTTGAAAAATGTTTATGACATTCCCAACAAAAAAAATTCCTATTGAAAGAAGGCTTTCAAATCATTTAAAAGCTTACTTGTATGTATGAACTTTACCTGAAAGAGATATTTTAAATTCCCTGAAAGTGATGACAATTTTTATCACTTTCTTACATTGCTAATAAATTTGGCATTTATCCAGCTATCCATCTAACTTTATAATGTATTGTTTAGTGAATACAATTTTGTGAACTTTACTTTTTTTGTTGCTTTGTTTGTAACTATAAAATATCCTTAAGAAAATCGCTGATATTTCTTGACCATGGAGAAATCTTAAGCCATAAATGTGTAAAACAAAATTTTAACACATATAAAAGGAAAATGATAAATTTAGAAAATACTTGCAATAATTATAGTAGATGGGAGTTGTTTCTTTTCTTTATAGAAAGAAAATCTCTGCCAACTTTAGTCAAATAAGGAGAAGACACTGTTATTAAAAACTAATTGAAGAAATGTTTCCTGTGATCTAGAATAAGGGGAAAAAAGGAAAAACAAAATAAAGAAAAGCTGAATAAGTAAAAAAGAATAATTTTTCTTGTAAGATTAGCAAATAATATAAATAATGACAATAAGTCTGTTTCTACAAGGTTATAACTAGTGGCATTAACTCCACTTTGCAGCTAGGGATGAGAATTTATAGAGAGCTGATGAGAGTCGTAAATTCACATTTTTACTCCCATTTCCTTCTTTCCTTGAACCTCATACCACCAGGACACACTATACACACAAGGAAAATGAGTAGTGAGAACAATCTAGGCTTCAGACTGAGCAGTTTCACTGATTCCAAACTATTGTACGTAACATCAAAGGGAATCAACTTCACTTTTTCTCAGTCCAGAGGTTCTTTCAGGAGACCATGGTGTTACCAGGTAGAATGGCTGGCACCATGTAGGTGAGAGACATGATGATTCGTGATCTATGTGAACTTTCACTCAGTTCTTTGAGATAAATAGTAAACACTGAGGAACTTCCTGATTTTAGGTTCAAAATTCCTCAGTATTCCCTCCATATTTTAGCCAATGAGGACACATCTCTAATGCTACTTTTTAAAGAAAATTCATTTCAATATAAGTATTATTTTTCAGTATGTAGTGATTAACACAGGGAAGGTGTCCTGTATGGCAGTTGGTGCTACATAAAGGGCTTAGTTTAGATGGACCATCTTCTCTATCTTATCAAATTTTAAAACTGTAAGAAATTATCTAACTTAAAAGTGCATGGAAAGTAACCAGTCTATAATCTTCTCTGTACCACTTTGTTTATTTCCTAAAGGGCTCAGTGATATACACATTTCACTGGTTTCACTAACTTCATGCATCTATTTATCTAGTAAATAATTTTAATACCATATTCATTTCCTATACAAATATATTCTACTTCTGAGTTTCTTGTCCAGGAGACACTATTAATCATCTCAATAGTTCCACCACTGTTAATCTTTCTTGATGAAAATTGAAGATATATTTTACACCATTAAAAATCTATATACCATTTGATCCATTCATCAAAATTTTTAAAATTTATTCTAATGAGCAATTACATAATTTTGTATAGACACATGAACTAATGTGCAAAACCCAGGCCTGCTTACAAAGCTAGAACAGTAAGTTTCCATATTAAAGAAAATTAAACTAGATTTGATTAGAGAAATTACTCTGTATTTATATAATACATAGCCTTTAAAATGGTATTATGGATTTCCATTTTCTTTTTACAAAATAATGATACTATGATTCTCTCTTGATTTCTAATTACCAATAAATGTAAAAAAAATCATTTTTAGGGTAATATAAAATTTACAGTAAATATGTAAACTTAGTGCATAATCACACCTCCTATAAATCAAAAATCTTTTTTTCATTGTCTTCATTATTCAGAACAGCGATTAAGCTATAAAACCTATATATAACCTTAAGAAAAATGAATCAAATTAACTATATTTGCAAAAAGAACATATTTTAAACTAAGAGAGACAAGAGAATCATGCCTAAATGAGTTGAATTAATAAATTAATAATTCTATACTTTGACTAATATAAAAACATCAAAACTTTACCTAATCCATTCATTAAATACATAAAGAAAGCTTTCTGGGGGGAGGACTAAGTGAGGGTGTCCTGTTAGTCAAACCAAGTTGAAGCTAAGCATTATATATATGTGTGTGTGTGTATATGAATATAAGTTTTCAAAACCTAGCCTTAGAAATAAATTTTCAAATCAAAAAACAAACAATAGCTTAATAAAGAAAATCATGAAAACCCTTTTAGATAAAAACTATCAAAACATCAGTTACAAGACTGAAAACTAATGATTTCAAAATTTCTCCCAAATTACTAATACTTCATGAAATCCTAGTAAATATTAATATGGAAAAATAATGATTTAAAAATGATTTCATATATAATCACAGGAACAATGGAAGAAAGGTAGTCAAAAAATACTGCGAATCAAACAAGAAAGTGGCTCTCACTGCATCTTTCCTTATGCATAAACGTTACAAAGCAATTCAATATATTAAAGATTTACAAACCAGTAATATAAGTATAGTTAAGATATGTTTTGGGGACAATTTAAAAAATGTTGGAGAAAAAGTCAATTACAAAATTAACTACCTAAAAAAGAGTTCTGTACCCAAACATCTTTACAATTAGTTGATGAACTGAAAATATAAATGATGTAAAACATGAAAACATTTAAATAGTATTCATAGAAACACAGGTGAATATGAGGTGAACCCTTGAGTTTAATAGGCTCCTTTTGTATGAATGATAATTATCATAGGAGAAAAAAGGCAAAAAAATTAGATGCAGAAGATTCCTAAAGAAAAAATTAATGACGCTAAGTGAACTCATCTTTACTATCACCTCTGTCTTATCTGAGTACAATAGTTGAGCTGCTAGGGGTAGAAAGCCATGAAGTATTAGATGCTACTTTACCTCTAGAAAGGAGCAGAAATTTTTCCTTATAATCTGGGCTGGCATAAAAACATCAGCATTGCTGTGCTCAGAAATAGGATCATGTGTTGGTTTTAGGGAATTGCCTAGCCCTCAACATCTGTGACCTATAAAAAGGATGGTCAGTGGCAGCTCCATGGAAATGCCTTTGCTCTCTCTCATTGTAGAGAGTCCATGAAATGACTGAATGAGCAACTTATAAAATTAACTGTTTTGCTACTGAGGTTCCAAGTCACTGACGATACTAAAGAACTAGAAAGTTTCCTCCAGTGCCCCAGTGGGGACCTGTAACATCCATTCGTCCTACACAACAGATCAAGACAAGAAGGAATACTTTGATTTATGGTCTGTATAACTAAGTGTAACTGACAGACCAAGATAAATAAGAACACATTCAAAGTTGACCCCAAATCTGAGAAAAAGACACACACACAGACCATACATTCTGTAATACAGAGTTGGAGCATGGGGAATTAAACAATGCATATTTTATCTCAAAATATGAAAAATATCAAAGGGATGTAGAAAATAAATAACCGCCAGCATATGCTATGCAGAATAATGTATTTTATCTCTGTTTATAAATACTCTTGCAAATTAATAACAAAATAGCAATCCAATTTTTAGAAAATGAGCAAAGAACTTTCAACCAAAGTTCATATTACAAACATATTCAACCTCAATAACAATTAACAGCCAACAAATATGATATGCTTTGGGCTATCAAATGCCATATATCAAAACTAAAAACTCATTATTTCTAATATATACTTTAATGTTGTGTAACACAAGACAAGAAATTGCCAATCACACTATATACAACACAATGGACTAAACTAGACAGAAAAAGTCACTGGCCATAAAATGTTTTTAGGTTTCTTAGATTATCATCAATGGATTATTTGAAAAATAAAATATTATTTTAAAATTATAGCTTAAAAAATTTAATGATTCAGGAAACAAAATATTAGGATATGCTCGTGTCATGCCTCATAAAGTATGTTCTTTAATTCCTTCATTAAAGCATCGGAAGTTGGTGTCAGAGTACTACATTATTTTAATGTATTTCATAAGATTCTGTCGAAGTTAAATATGACAAATTGTGTAAATATTCATATCAGATTAAGAGTGTTATATATGAATTAATTCTTACTGAATTCAATCTGTATATAAAGAAAGCAAGGAAGCTTATACAAAAGGAAATGTCTTATAAAATAAAAAATGAGATAAAGAAAAAATAACTTCTCACTACTCCCAGTTACCATCAGGCTGTTGTTAGTACTAAGAGATGGTTCTTTCGTTGTTTTTCTTTCTTTTTCTTTTCTTTCTTCTCTTTCTGCACATCTTTCCAAATCTTCTTTTTCTTTTCATTCTTTCTCCCCTTCCCTTTTTTTTTGTGGGGGTGGGGGTAAAGAGAAAGGACAGAGGACAAGAAAAATATATAAATGCTTATTTTAAAGATGAGTTGACAAATGAAAATAGATGACACTATCAAATAAAATAAAAGTTAACATCATGTCTTATAAACAATATAAATCCATTAATCAAACTCTAATTAAATAGGTAGCATTCTCATCAGACTATAAATTTCTTCACTGCATGTTTATCATTAATTTGTTTTGTTATATTTGATATTTGAAGTGAAATACTTAGAATATTTATGAAGTACCTACCCTAAAATGCCCTACATTTCTGGTTTTGTTTTTTTCCCTTAATGCTGCAGAAGAAACATTATTTCAGGGCAGCTGTTCCCTTTGAAAGGCATTTATAAAGACTGTGTATGCAATTATCCCATATAGTCTAACATCAAAAAATAAAACTGGGCAGCGCCTGTGGCTCAAAGGAGTATGGTGCTGGCACCATATGCCGGAGGTGGCAGGTTCAAACCCAGCCCCATTCAAAAATTGCAAAAAACAAAATAAATAAATAAATAAATAAAATTAAATGCAGAAACTAGAAAAACTTGATAACTATTTATTTTTTTGTATTATCCTGTAAGGTGCTTCCATCTCAATTTTGTAGACCAGAAAACAAACTTGAAAATGATTTATGCAAAATCATTCAACTTTGAAGGTAGGCTGTTTATTACATGCTGACAGGAATAGCTCCTGTGTGTTGGAAGTCTGAAAAATATTTTCCAAATCCATGTAAAAAAATTAAAAGTGAAATATCTCAGGTCAGATAGAATTCAAAAATGAGGCAAAAAAAGATCAAACTTGTATTATATCTTAAACAGACCTTCTATCAGAGCATACATTTTGTTTCTAAGAAAGGTGATTTCATGAATCTACAAATATTATGTTCAATTTAAGGAATTCAAGCAGTTTAGAAAATGCAAAGGAAAATAAGCTCGAAATCCCTCTCGTGAGATGTAACTATCATTAACTTATTTGAATATATTTTCAGACACGTGTTTGCATGTAAACAGATGGAAGCAAGGTGGCTAGGTGGCTCCTGCCTCTAATTCTAGCAATCTGGGAGGCTGAGGCAGAAGCTCGAGAGTTTAAGTTCAGCCTGAACAAGATCAAGAGGCTGCCTCTACAAAAAATAGAAAAGTTAACCATGCACCTGTCATCCCAGCTATTCTACTCAGGAGCTGAGGCAGGATAACCTCTTGTCCCAGGAGTTTGAGGTCGTAGTAAACAATTATGATGCCACTGCCTTGCAGCCTGGGCGACAGAGCAGGACTCTGTCTCTAAAGAAATAAATAAAAAACAAACAAACAAACAGAAACCAAGAGAGAACTGGACCTGTAGGCAGATACTCGAATGAAAATTGCATACTAGACAAACTAGCTCAATACAAAAACACCAAATTCGGTTTTGCTTTAATTTATAAGAATAAACAATACAATTGAAAACAAATTAAGTGTTGAATTTCAAATAAATACATCTTTATCTTAGTAAATTGTACATACTTGAATATTCCTTCAGGATAAATTGAAAAGATTGCATTTATACATTGTAGTCATTTTTTAAATGCCAGGTTTCAAATTTAGCAAATTCTATTTTATCCCTTCTCTGAAAGACACACAAAGCACTCTTTTCACATTGCTTCCCATTTACCTTCCTCTAGCGTTAGAGTGTTGATAACATTTTTACATTAAGAAGGTTTCTCTATTTCCATTTAGATAATTTAAACATCTTTCCCCTGAGTTGTTTACTATTATTCCTAGATATGCACTTTATCATAATTCCTCTGTCTCTAATTTACTTATTTTGGCTCAGCACTGGATCCAGTTTCGATAGGAATGGTTATTTTTTTATTTCCCTTTGTTTTTCCAAAGTACTGAGAGATTTTGGTTGTTGTTTAGAAACGTATCTTTACATCATCTTTATAGCCTAACCAATTCTTGAGTATTTACTTTTTTAGTCACAGTTTTATTTTATTTTTTTCTCAGAACTCTGTAGACTGAGCCACTTGCTTTGGTATTGAATGTGAAAAAATCAAAGAAAGAACATTCAGATGGCCGGAAATACAGAGCGTAGTTGACTCCATGTAAATCTTAAATTCAGATTTGAAGGTGGTTCTTTATTTCAAGGCAATTCAAAAAGTGTTTCAAATATTATATGACAGGATTGTATTTCTAATCAGTCAAATGTTGCCTCATTTCAGCTCTTATTTAAGACTCTGGGATTGCCCATTACATTCTGGGCATGTTATATAATAAGTCTTCCTTTAGCTTTTTAAAATGAATCACCTTGACTGCCCTATTTATAACAGTGGGGGAAATGAATTGAGCACCTTGAAATTGAAGAGAAGTTGCTATTCCTCTAGTGATAAAAAAGCTTCCTGCTTTAGAAACTTAGTGATGAGGTCCTGACTTTTAGTCTTTTAAGTGCTGGAGTTATGTTTTGTTAAATGTATTGCACCCCATTTCCCTTAGAACAACTAGCACTCTTTCTCCATTATACCTTCTTCAGCTAAATCCATAATCTCTTAAAGTTGTGGACATTTATATTACAATATTTTATAGCCATGGCAAGGGAAGAAGAATGTATTCTCAAATTTTTTTCCATCGTGATTTGGAACTTACGTATACTACTGAAACATTAGTGGTAAGGATATGACAAAAGCAAAAGAAAACACAGATTTTTTTTTTTTTTTTTTGGCAGCCTTCAGAGCACAGATACATATTTGATAAGTAGTTTCTTAATCAGTAAATACATTCTATACATACTATTGCCTGCTCCTTTTAGCAGTGACAAGACACAAGAGTATTATATACTTCTAAATAAGCAACAAAGTTATATTCTCAGGTTCCCAGTTTAACAAAAGAATAACAGTACAATATAGTCAAAAGCTAATTAAATTTCCCTCAGTTGGAATACAGGCAAACCAATGTTTATATGGATTTAGTTCTGGAAATTGATAATGCAAATACGATTTTAAAGAAACTATTTGAAACTTCTTTAGAGGGTAAATTGTTTTCAAACAACCAAATATAATAAGCACAATTTATCTGCAAATAATCGATGTGTTAAATTGAACTTTTTCTCATCTAGTAATTATACCCTGGACAACTAGCAAGCACAAGTTTATTTATCTTGTATTTAATTTACAAACATTAAGTAAAGCTGAAGAAAAACCTTGAATTTGTCAAGATTCTATGATTCTGTTTAATTACTTTAGACTAGCTTTCTGCTCAAATATATGATTTATTTTATTTAACAAACATTTTTGTAACGTCTGCTATGCATAAGCCACTGTAACAGATCATATGGTTTGTCATTATAGCATAATTTGCTTATATGTACAAATTCTTCATTGTAAGAATAATGGAGAAATTTAAAATTTGTATGTATGAAATTGTAGAGACAATATGTACAGAAATAAAGAATGGATTTGTGATTATTTACTCTGAGCCTAGCAGTCTCCCTTCTTTTCAGTATACACTCTGAATTTCTACCTTGGTTCCCAGTATTATAGAATTATAGATATGAACTATCATCTCTGCCAGAGTCGATTTTGTTCTTGGAGATTAGTAATGACAAAACATCCTGAAGAGATTCCTATATAATTCAAAATTTTCATTACCGATTCATAAGAGATTTATTTTAAATACTAGAATATAACTATAAGTGGTTAAGTTTTCCTAAAGATTTAATTTTGTTTACATTGCTTTGTCAAAGGCTTGTTCATAATGTTATAGTCTTAAATATTTAGTTATATCTTTTCATACATGATTTGTTATGTGGAACAAATATAATACTTATCTGTATTTTTTCCGTTTGTATAATTGCACCCCAGATAGAAACATCCAGCAGATTCTAGTGTTAAATATTGCTAAGGAAACCAGACAAAAGATTTCTATTCTTCAAAGTATACTTAAACTTCATGAAAAATATGATGCATTTACTACTTACAGTTGAGAGGGAAAGAATTGTGTTTAAAAGTACTTCTTAGTGAGTGGGAAAACGCAGACCTCATTCAGAGATTTAGTGTTGTCTCATTTAAGAAATATTTTCTAAACTACCTTTTATTAAATGGCAGCCCCCACCCTCCACTTACTGCCTCATTACCTTGCCCCTAGTATATTTTCTCAAACACTTATCACTTCCAGATGAACCAAATAATGCATTAATTACAAATTCATTTTATGTCTTTCTCTACTACATGTGAACTATCAGAGGGGAAGATTTTATATTTCTTGATTTTTGAATTCTCAAAGCTTATATCATGACATTGCCCAAAGGCCACAAAAAAATATTCATTTAGGTCCAGGCATGGTGGTTCATGCCTATAATAGCCACAGTGCTAGTGGATTGTTTGAGCCCATGAGTTTGAGACCAGCCTAAACAACATAGACCTCATCTAAAAAGAATGATGCACACACACACAGACACACATACAGTCATTGATTCATGGACACAAGAATTTTTTTGGTCACATGATAGACAGGTGCTACAATAAGAAAAAACATATTCATATTCTAAGTTAAATAACGTGGAGAGTTCTAGAAAGATTTCCTCTTTCCAAGAGTCTTTGGGACTTGAATGAATAGAGTTTGCCTTACATTTTTCCTTTCAACTAAATTTTTTCAGTAAGGTTTAGCTTGTAGCAAGCACTTCTGACAAACAGTACTTGAAAAATTTTATTTTTAGTTTTCTTACTTAATACTAAAGGCTTAATACACGTAGAACACAATTAGTTCTGGGGATAGTAAGGAGGAAGTAAATCACTACCCTTCTTCACGTCACTATTGTCTTTCTTATTTCTTAGAAAATGTCCATTCCTCAGTCAATAATTATAAGAATAGTAGAAAAAAAGTAAAGTGCAACCTTTTCACACTGGGCATCCTTGTTAAAGGATGAGGACTACCCAGTTTCCATGTTTCTTACTCAGCAGACAGGCACGGACCAAGCAGGTATGATCTTATCAGAATGTTGGGCTGCTTGTTTCATGAGGATCCACATAAGTAGATCAATAATTATGTTTTCTTGCTAAACGTAATGTTTGCGAGAATTATTTTAGGGTACTGTTGTGAAGTGCATCACCTTTAATGCACAAGACTCTTACAGGATACTGCTGTTATCTGTTATTCATTTTATTTTTAAGCTATTGAGGTCAGATACTGGTAGAATGTTTACAAATGCCTCAATTTGCACTGGAAGTGACTTCTCTCTTGTAAGCAGGTTCTGCTAGTTTTAGTGTATATTATTTCAACAGTTTCAAAGAATACTGCTTCAGTACATCACCAGAAAACTGTTGCTTGTAATGCCCAAACAAAGGTTACCTGGTACATAAAGGTAGTATAAAAATGAATCTTTGGTATGAATAGATTTTATTGGTTTAGTATAAGAAATAGTAATTATTAATCTCTTCTATACAACAATATATTTAACTGTATTTTGCACTATTAGGAGAGAAGGAAGGAAGACTGACAGAAAATATTTCAAATAATGATTGTTATAGCTAAGATTTGTGACCATTAATGCATCTATCATGGTCTTAATGACTATAATAACAAACGGGTTAGTTGGCTACAGGCTAATTGAGATCATTAAGACCACGATAGTTGCCCTGGTGCCTGTGGCTCAACGGGCTAAGGCGCCAGCCACATACACCTGAGCTGGCAGGTTCAAATCCAGCCCGAGCCCGCCAAACAACAATGACGGCTGCAGCCAAAAAATGGCCGGGCGTTGTGGCGGGCACCTGTGGTCCCAGCTACTTGGGAGGCGGAGGCAGGAGACTCTCTTGGGCCCAGGAATTGGAGGTTGCTGTGAGCTGTGATGCCACACACTCTATCCAGGGTGACAGCTTGAGGCTCTGTCTCAAAAAAAAAAAAAAAAAAGATCATGATAGTCATTATTCAAATCACAACAATAATAAAAAAAAAATAACTTCTCATGGAAATATATAAGACACAGTGCCTAGTGAAAATGTAAATAAAATAATAAACAGAAAAAAACCACATTAATGATCATATATTTTCCCAAATATAATTATGATAGGAAGATTTTATATATATATACAGATGTGTGAGTATGTGTATCATATATTTCAGTAATAGGACTGTGTGTGCTATTAAAGCTCTTTGAAGAAAAAAACTTGACCTCTTTTGGTTGGTATTAATTATTCATATTGGTTGACATGGTAAAATGACACACTAAAATTTGGTCTTGAATGCTTTGGGACAGTTAAGAAGGGTACTATTAAAATTCATTTGACAGATTAAGAATTATGCAATTCAGGGGTGGTGCCTGTGGCTCATTGAGTAGGGCGCTGGCCCAATATACCGAAGGTGTCGGGTTCAAACCCGGCCTCGGCCGAACTGCAAAACAGAAAAATAGCCGGGCGTTGTGGCAGTCGCCTGTAGTCCCAGCTACTCAGGAGGCTGAGGCAGGAGAATCGCCTAAGCCCAGGAGTTGGAGGTTGTTGTGAGCAGTGTGACGCCACGGCACTCTACCAAGGACGATAAAGTGAGACTCTGTCTCTACAAAAAAAAAAAGAAAGAATTATGCAATTCAAAACAATAAACACTTAGAGAAGTTTATAAATAAATAAAACCTTGTTAAAGATTTAAACATAGGCATCTAACCTAGGACCCTCATCACAGATAAAACATGACAATTTCAAATACTGTGGTAGCATGTGTGTTAAAATCGCATTTGTCAGTATTAAGAGGGATACAAAATAAAAGTGGCTTAAGCAGATGGGGGTTTGGTTTTCTTTCACAAAACGTAAAATCTGGAGGGAGCAATTCAAGATGGGACATTTGGGGACTCCAGCCAGTCACCGTTGTGCCTGATTCCTTCTTTCTTTCCGTTCTTCCATGTTAAGCGTGTGGATTCCATCCACAAGACAGTCCTACAGGAATAGCCTTGCCATCGAAGCTTTACCATGGTCTCTAGTTTCCAAAGAAGAGTCCCCTCAAAAGGCTAAATGTATGGACTTACCAATTCAGGAAATGTGCTTTCTAAAGCATTCCTAGAAGACTCCTCACTCCATGAGTTTTACTTTTATCTCCTGGGCCACCCATTTTTATGAGTTTCTAGAAAAACACAGGCTTTTAACTGGGCACATCAATGCACCTCGACAATGTAAGAGTTACTGAATAAAGGAGGTAGAATATTAGGGAAATAATCATCAACCTAATTTACACTCTATTAATAAGATCTAATAACATTAAGGGCAGAAGGTATTTTAAGGAGGGATGTCAAATTTTCAATAACTAAATATCCTGAGATAGAAAGATTTTTCATTTTCAAAAAACAGTTACAAACTTTGAAATAATTTCCACCAGGAATTTTTTTTTCTCTATCTCTTCCAATTATTTGGAATTTAAAGAAAATGTCCATCGTTTTCTTCTTTATAGCAGTGACAGGTTTTAATATTTCAAAACTTTTAATGATTTATTTCAGTATCTAACAAATTTCAAAGCATTAAAATTTATGAGTGTTTCCACATTCTTATAAAAGATATGAGAAGGGAGAATTCTTGTGATCATTTTATGATATTTTCCCAATATTTTCCCTCTATATTTATATCTACCATCCAAATTTTCCATTATCATTGCTGCTTTAGACTAAAACCAACATTAGTTTATATTTGGCCTCTAGATTCTTATTTTCTTCTCCCCCGCACCCCCACCTAATCTGACCACATGTAAAATCTCCGTGTTCTTTCCCAATGCTGCAGTGTGGTATCTCTGTGGATATGGTAGGTATTTGCTAATCTACAAGTTCTTTCTTCTTTTGAATCTGAGGCTTCATGTTTTTGATCAATTTCATAATATTCTTAGGCACTTTTTAAAAAGTATTCTTTCTCCTTTTTCTATTTTCTTCATCTGAAAAACCGAGCACAGGTAGAGTCTAGTTTCACAGTTTTTTCTTTGCATTTCCCAACTTTTCACTTCCATGTGTGTGAGTGTGTGGGTGTGTGTGCACGTGTGTACATGCATTTCTTTCTTCCCCTGTATACTTCGGTGGAAGGCCCTGGACTCAGGATGGCAGTATAGAGAATAGATGGCATCTATTGACCAGTATTGTATTTCTTCTGCAAGATTGCACAACATTGTGTGTCACTGGATCTCCACACTGGTGTGCCAGGCTAATTTGCGTGACTTTCATTTATGTGGATACTAGGCTGACATAAGACTTAGAATCCGCACATGCACTGACAGGGAAATAAAACAAGGTCGTAATTATCTCCCTCCTGCCTACTCGTTGAAACCTTCATTTCCATACATCATTATACCCTAGATGAGCGCATGAATTTTGTAACGTGTTTAAACAATTTGTTTCTGCCAGAGGACACCATTAAATATATTTCATAGACAACACATATCTTAGGATTATGACACTATGTTCTTCATGTTAAAGATTTCTTCAGGGTTGAAGTTAGCCCAGAATTTCTTTTCTTTTTTTTTTTTTTTTGAGGCAGAGCCTCAAGCTGTCACCCTGGGTAGAGTGCCGTGGCATCACAGCTCACAGCAACCTCCAATTCCTGGGCTCAAGCGACTCTCCTGCCTCCACCTCCCAAGTAGCTGGGACTACAGGCGCCCACTACAATGCCTGGCTACTTTTTGGTTGGGGTCGTCATTGTTGTTTGGCGGGCCTGGGCTGTATTCGAACCCGCCAGCTCAGGTGTATGTGGCAGGCGCCTTAGCCGCTTGAGCCACAGGCGCTGAGCCAGCCCAGAATTTCCTACCACTTCAGCTGAATTTTACTTTCCACTCTTAGCAACTGCAAATGTCCTAGACCTTTTGAAAATTTGTGCAAACTTTCCAGAGAATATGGTTATTATTTTTTTCAGAATTTGAAGATAGGTGGTCATTTTTTTCTTTTGTTTTCTATTTCTGACACATCTAGAAATCAGAATATTTCCTATTTACTCAGTGCTCAAAAAAAGTTACAGGTGTTTAACGGTATTGAAAAGCAGGTATCATAAAAAAAAACAGGGATCATTTATAAATAAGCATACATAAAATGTTAAGGTACATCTATCTATAATATTTGAAACAGAACTTTATATATAATATCAGATACTGTATCTGCATGTCTGAATATACAGGGGGTGCCAAAGAGGTATATACATTGTAAGAAAGAAAAAAACTATGTTAAAGTTATAATACTAGGTATATGCCAATAACAAAAAATGAACACAAGTCATGTTTGAGGCATTTCTAGTAATTATAAAATTCAAACATGACTTGAGTATTACAGTTTTCATAGTTCTTTTTCCCATTTCATACAAGTGCATGCATTTTTTGACATCCTTTGTATACAGAATGTATATTTGCTTTTCAGTACTTTAGCAATCAATTATATGAATGTATTTTCTTCTATCACATTAATGTTCCAAACAATTCCCTACAATCAATATATACCTATGTCTTGTTTTGTGTTACATTTCCTGTTGTAAACACAGCCTTAGTAAATAACTTTAAACTTAATGGTGTTAGAATGCGTTGTCACTCTAATTTCTCAACAGTATATTACAGTATAAAAGTTTCAGTTAATTTTTATTTTAACAGACACTATTAGGTTATTATTATTTATTTTAATTTATTTCAGAATATTTTAGGGGTACAAATGTTTTGGTTATAAAGGTGCCCCTTGCTCTCAGATAGTAGTTATTACACCTGTTAAGTGTAAATGTACCCGATTCCCTCTTTCCCTTCCCCCACCTGCTTGATTTCTGTTGAGTGTAATTTCCATTTGTATACATGTTGATCAATTTGTTCCAATTTAATGGTGAGTACACAGTGGTGTTTGTTTTTCCATTCTCACAACACTTAGACAAATGGTCTCCAGCTTTATCCAGGTTGCTGCAAGGGTGTTAGTTCACCCTTCTTATTTGGCTAAGTAGGACTCCATATATACGCCGCATTTTATTAATCCACTCATGTATTGATGGGCACTTGGCCTGATTTCACATCTTGTTAATTGTGAATCGTGCTGCTAAAAACATTTAAGTGCAGGTGTCTCTTTTAGGAAATGTCTTTTTCTTTTTTTCCTTTGCATAAATACCTAGTAAGGGATTGCTGGATCAAATGATAGGTATACTTTCAATTCTTTGAGGTATCTCTATAATACTTTTCACAGAGTCTGTACTGATTTGCAGTCTCACCAAGAGTGAATAAGTGTTAGTCTGTCTCTGGATCAACACCAGCATGTACGGTTTTGGGACTTTTTGAACAATCCATTCTCACTGGACTAAGGTGGGATCTCATTGTGGTTTTGATTTGCATTTTTCTAATGGTTAGAGATGCTGAGCATTTTTTCATGTGCAGTCTATCTTCTATATGAGTTTTTCGAACATTTTCTTCTAGAATTGTCATAGTTTCATGCCTTAGCTTCAAGTCCATTACCCATTGTGTACTTTTTGTGAGTGACGAGAGGTGAGATCCTGTTTCAGTCTTCTGCATGTGGCCATTCAATTTTTCCTAGCACCACTTACTGAACAGTGATTCCTTTGTGCAGTGTGTTATTGTCTGCTTTATTAAAGATCAGATGGCAATACAAGGATGGCTTTATTTCTGGGTTCTCTGTTCTAATCTGTTGGTCTATGTCTCTGTTCTTGTGGCAGTCTCTGCTATTTAGCTACTATTGCCTTGTAATAGCTTGACATCTGGTAAATTGATGTGTCCCAATTTGTTCTTTTTGTTTAATTTTGCTTTGGCTATACTGGGTCTTTTTGGTTTCCATAATAAGTGTAGAATTATTTTTCAATATATGTGAAAAATGATGTTGGTATTTTTAATGGGGATTATATTAAATCTGTAGATCACTTTGGGCAAATTGTTATTTTTTGAGAGGGCATTCATTTATGCCCAACTAAAAGTCGAAGGTTTTTTATTCACCCCACCTGATTTCCATTTCCATGACTACTATTAATAGCTTTGTGACATTAGACAAATGTCTTCTCCTTTCTTTGCTTTTATCTCCTTATCTCTAAATGTAGAACCATAACTGAACCTACCACATAACACTCTGGCAATAACTAAAGAAGGTTACACAAGAAAAGTGCATAGAAACTTCTTGGTACATTAATATGCAAGTAACATTTCTACCGACCTAAAATAGATATTTTAGATATCTGGTTATTTCTATGCTTACACTATTATATGTCCACTATTGCAGTATTTTAAAACCCTTGAGTATTCACATAGGAATACATAAAATTATTATTTTAAATCCAAAAAAATTATTTGTCTTTATTCCATTGTGTATACTTTATAATATAAATTAGACATTTAATTGCCTTTAATATTATATTTTCGTAAAAATATTACCATTCCTCTGATTAGTTTGGAATTGTGTTGTTATTTAATAATTGGTGAATAATATAATTTTTTCTAACATTTTGTTCTCTGGCATTTATAAAAGACATGCCTGATTTATGGCAAATGTTAATTTCATTCAGATGTTTTTCAGACTGTTCAACTACATGTTCTAGGACAGAAAATGTCATGCTTACTCAAGCAGTCTTTTTGTGTGTGTGTGTATGAATAGGATCTATTAAACTATTGTGGAGTAAATGAAGCAGCTAAACTATAATGGAATGTTTACTTACCTGTTTGGCTCATAACAAAAATACACAATATTGCCTCTCTGGCAAGATTCCCTACAGGGTGCTCAAATCTCTTGAAACCAATTTTTTTTTTGATGTTATGTGGCTCCATTACATTCAAGCACCATTTTTGTATATTTGTTAAAATGAATGTGATTATCTTACAGCAAAATTGATTTATCCTCAGGTGATTATCAAAAAGATAAATGCCATGGAAGTAGAGAATAAAGGAATCTTAGCAAAAAGTCATCTTAGAGAATACTCTGTAAAAAAAAAAAAGCAATGAGAAAACAGACCAAGGGTAGTTCGGCTGTTTGTATGAGCAAGCACATCTAGTTAATTACACATTTGTTACGTGAATCTGTATATCCCCAATTTATATTCCATTGTACCATATTACGAGCTTTTTTTCATTAAAACAATATGCCCAGATATCTTTTATTGATA
This sequence comes from Perodicticus potto, assembly GCA_963574655.1. Lineage (NCBI taxonomy): Eukaryota > Metazoa > Chordata > Mammalia > Primates > Lorisidae > Perodicticus > Perodicticus potto. The sequence continues at coordinate 9,157 of CAUYRH010138594.1, read as the reverse complement.
AACATATGAAAGTAGCATCTTAAGAATTTGAATAATTCCCTTATAGAGGCATAACATCCCACACTCTCTAAAACATATTATGACTGTGAGAATACTTGACTCCTGGATTTGACACATTTGAGTCTTGAAAGAATGACAGAAACCCTTATATAGTGACAGATCTTCAGTGCTGTGATTTACAAAACAAGCACATTATCAGAAAAATTTAATCATTTCTCCTATTCCTTCATGATTAATTTTAATTTTTTATGTTAAATGTTGCTAGAGTACCTTAAGCATTTTGTGGAAACAGTTCATAGGAAGAACTTTTAAAATTACATTGAACAAGAAAATTATGAGGCTTAGCGCCTGTAGTTCAGCAGCTAAGGTGTCAGCCACATACACCAAAGCTGGCGGGTTCAAATCCACCCCAGGCCAACTACAACCAAAATATATATATATATCTGGGCATTGTGGTGGGCACCTGTAATCCCAGTTACTCGGGAGGCTGAGGCAAGAGAATAACTTAAGCCCATGAGTTTGAGGTTCCTGTGAGCTGCGACACCATGGCACTCTACCAAGAGTGACATAGTGAGACTCTGTCTCAAAAAAAAAAAAATTATGAAACTCTAAGAAAAGAAATAGCAGAAGATATTAACAAATGGTAGAACATACCATGCTCATAGCCAGGAAGAATCAACATTACTAAAATGTCTATTCTACCCAAAGCAATCTATAGATTCAATGCCATCTCAATTAAGATACCAACATCATACTTTCAAGCCTTGGAAAAAATAATTCTTCATTTTGTATGGAACCCGAAAAGACCTCATATAGCTAAGGTAATTCTTAGTAATAAGAACAAAGTTGGGAGCATCAACCTACCAGACTGTAGGCTATACTACAAGGCCATAGTGATCAAAACAGCATGGTATTAGCACAAAAATACAGACATAGACATCTGGAACCAAGCAGAAAACCATGAGATGAGACTAACATCTTACAGCCACCTATTCTTTGATAAACCAAATAAGAACATACACTTGGGGGAAGAACCCCTGTGCAATAAATGGTGCTGAGAGAATTGGATAACCACATGTACTGCACCTGAAGACTAAACCTGAACCCACAACTTTCTCCACTTACCAAAATTAATTCAACCTGGATAAAAGATCTAAATCTAAGTCATGAAACAATAAAAATCTTCAAAGAAACTGTGGGGAAAACTCTTGAAGGTATTAGCCTGGGGAAAGACTTTATGAAGACTTCTGTGGCAATTGCAACAACAAAAATAAACAAATGGGACTTAATTAAACTGAATAGTTTCTGTACAGCTAAGGAGACAACACCAAAAAAAATTACATTGAAAATGAAAATTATCAACACTATAAAAGTGTAAATGGTACACTTGCAAAATTTTACTGCTGAAGCATTGGCTGCAAACCAGGCAGAAAAATAATGAAGGGAGGGTGGGGGGAAAGAAGAAAATAGAGAGAGAAAAGAAAGAAAGATGAGAAGAAAAATCTAATATTTTCATCATCTAAATTATTTTGCTATAAAAGGTATATTTCTAATGTAGATAAAGATTTCCACTTGTTTCAGAACATAAAGCATTTGATAGTGGTTTATATTCTAATAATAAATAATCACTATAGAAACTTTTAGGTTAACATGTGTCAGATCACATACATGTACTTGTTTAGAAAATTAAGTGGGGAACATATAAACACTGATGCTATTAATAGTCCTCAGAATTTTTTCTAAAACTGAAAATACATGTCTTTATTTTTGTAAGGATTAATAAAATTAACTTTGTATGCACATTTATAACCACATATATTTATTTTATTGGTGATGAAGCTGTACTAGAAATTTTGCTCAAGAAAGGACAAAATATATTTAATTTCAAGAACATGTGTAACTTTCACTAAACCATTCATTATGAACAGAACATGACAAAATTAAAGAGTTTAGATTATAAATATCTAATTTTTAAAACCAAAATATTTTATCAGAATAAGTCTTATGTATAACACCACTATAAAAAAGACACATGGAGACAAAGATGTCTCAGGAAAATAAATCTACCTATGAATATCTGTAATGAACATAGATGTAAAAATCCTAAAAATAAATAATAAAACATCAAATCCAACAATTTATGAAACACTTTGACCACATGGGGCTTATCACATATATTCAAGGCTATTTTAACATTTTAAAATTAATTAATGTAATCCATCATATCAACAAGCTAAATAAAAAAAAATCAAATGATCATATTAATAGACACAGAAAAAGCATTTGGCAAAATACAACATCCTTTCATGATACAATTCTTGAGTAAAATAGAAACTGGAGAATTCCCTCAACTTGATAGAGGATATAACAAAAAAAAATACAACTAACATCGTATTTAATGGTTAGAAACTGAGAGTTTTCCCTTTAAGATCAGAAACAAGGCAAGGATGGGACCTCTTGTTACAGCTTTTCAATATTATAGTGGAATATGTTTTATTTTTGCCTGTTTTTCTAGGAGTTTTTATCATAAAGACTGCTGAATTTTATAAGATGCTCTCTCTGCATCTATTGAGATTATCATATGGTCTTTGTTTTTGCGTCTATTTATTTGTTGAATCACATTTATAGATTTGTGTATGTTGAACCATCTTGCAACCTTGGGGTGACATGTACTTGGTGGTGGTGGATTGTGTGTGTATGTGTATACACATGCCATGTGTACTACTGAATTCAGTTTGCTAGAATTTTATTGAGAATTGTTGCATTTGAATTAAGGGATATTGGTCTGTAGTTTTCTTTTTCATTGTTATTATATACTATCCTAGTTGGTATCAAGGTGATACTGCCTTCACAGAAGGAGATGGGGAGGATCCCTTATTTTCAATGTTATAAAATAATTTCTGGAGTATAGGTACCAGTTTCTGTTTGTAGGTCTGGTAAAATTTGGCTGTAAAGCCATATGGTCTGGGACTTTTTTAAAGAGGAATTTTATTGCTATGTCAATTTTGTTGCTTGATATTGGTCTATTTGGGAGTTCTATTTCTTTCTGATTAACCCTAGAGTGGTTGTGCATTTCCAAGAATTTGATAATTTACTCAATGTTTCCTAGTTTATGAGTATAGAGGTTCTTATTATATTCAGAGATGATGTTTTGTATTTTTGTGGCATCAGTTGTATTATCTCCTTTTTCTTTTCTGATTAAGTTTATTAAGGTCTTTTCTGTTTCTGGTTAATCTAGAAAGAGGTCTGCCAATTTTTTCATCTCTTCAAAGAATCAACTTGATGAACTTCAGCATAATTTTTATAATAACAATACTTAAAGAATAGGCATAGATAGAACATATCTCAAAATTACAAAAGCCATACTGAGGGTGACATAGTGAGACTTTGTTTCAAAAATAAAGAATTGCAAAACTCATATTCCACAAACCTTCAAACAACATCTTACTAATAATGAAAGTAGACAAGGTTCCCTACTGTCACCACTTCTATTCAACATAGTTCTGATAGAGTAAGCAGTCAGTAAGGGAAGGAACTTAGGGATATCAAATAGGGAAAGAAGAGTTCAAAATAACTCATTGCTGACATTAAGATCTTATATTGAGAAAACCCAAAAGATTCTGCCAAGAAACTTTTGGAATTGATAAATAAACTTAGAAAAATCCTAGGTTACAAGATAAATAGCATTCCTGTGCACTTTCAACAGTCAAACTGAGAATAAAATCAAAGACTCAAAAATGTCCACAATGGCAACAAAGAAAATAAAATAGCTTGGAATATATTTAATCAAGGAGGAAAAAGACTTCCACAGGGAAAATTACAAGTCAGTGAGAAAGAAAATCAGAGGATGTAAACACATAGAAAAATATACCATACTTATGGATTGCAGAACCATCATTGTTAAAACGCCTGTACTACCCAAAGTGATCTGCAAATTTAATCCAATACTCATTAAAACACTAAAGTCATTTTCTTGAATATCTAAAAAATAATTCTATAACTCATATAAAGTTAGAAAAGAGGCTCGGTGCCTGTGGCTCAAAGGGCTAAGGCGCCAGCCACATACACCTGAGCTGGTGGGTTCGAATCCAGCCCAGGCCCGCCAAACAATAATGACGGCTGCAACCAAAAAATGGCCAGGCATTGTGGCGGGCGCCTGTAGTCCCAGCTACTTGGGAGGTGGAGGCAGGAGACTCCCTTGAGCCCAGGAATTGGAGGTTGCTGTGAGCTGTGATGCCACGGCACTCCATCCAGGGTGACAGCTTGAGGCTCTGTCTCAAAAAAAAAAAAAAAGTTAGAAAAGAACCTGAGTAGCCAAAGCCAATTTAAGCAAGAAGGACAAATCAAGAGGCATTACTTTACCAGATATCAAAGTATACCACAAGACAATAGTAATCAAAACAGCAGTGTCCCACCACAAGAACAGAGACGTGGAGCAATGGATCAGCACAGAGAATCCAGACATAAACCATTCTCATAGTGTCATCTGATCTTTTATAAAGCAGACAATAATACACAGTGCAGGAAAGAATCTCCATTCAACAAATGGTGCTCAGAAAATTGGATAGCCACATACAGAAGACTAAAACACGATCTGCACCTCTCACCATTCACAAAAATTAATTTATGATGGACAACACGTGAACCTAAGGCATGAAACCATAAAAAATCTCAAAACAATGTTGGAAAAATTCTTATGGACATTGGCCCAAGGGAAGAATTTATGAAGAATACCCAAAACAATCACAGCAACAACAAAAATTCATAAATAGGATCTGATTAAATTTAAAAGCTTCTGTACAACCAAGGGAACAATATAAAGCAAATAGACAATCTATATAATGGGAGAAAATATCTGCATGAGGTATCTCCAGGAAATAGCTGATAAACAGAATCCACGATGAACACAAACAAATCAGCAAGAAATTATCAAACAACCCCATAAAAAAGTGGGCACAAGATACAAACAGAAGCTTTTTAAGAAAAAAGAGAGACAAATGGCCAAGAAATATGCGATAATTGCTCACTGACTCTAATCATCAGGGAAAGGCAAATCAAAACCACAGTGAGATATAATGTAACTCCAATAAGAATGGCATTCATCAAAAAATCTCAAAGTAACAGATGTTGGCATTGATGTGGTGAGAAAGGAAAATTTTATACTCTTGTTGGTGGACCATGAACTAGTACAGCCCCTATGAAAAATAGGACGGAGATACCTCAGTGGGCCTACCATTTGACCCAAAAATCCAACAGGGGTATTACCGAAAGGAAAAAAAAAGACACTTTAGAAAAAGTACATGCCCACTCAAATGTTTATTACAGCACAATTCACAGTTACAAGGAATCAACACAAGTACCCATCCATGCATTAAGTCGCTTAATAAAATGTTGTTATGCACATACTATGGGTACTACTCAGCCATAAAAAACTTGGTGAACTAATACATTTTGTAACAACTTGGAGGGAACTGGAGAACTTTCTTCTATGTGAAGTATCACAAGAATGGACAAACAGACACCACAGGTACTCGCTGTTAAACTGGAACTAATTGATCAACACCCATGTGCACATTTGGGAGTAAAACCCAACGGGAAGCAAGTAAGCAGGAGTGGGGACTGAGGGGTAAATTTACACCTGATGTATATAATGTGCACACTGTGGATGATAGGCACATTTGTAACTTTGTCTCACACTGTACAAAAGCAATTAATTTAACCAAAGTATATGCACCCTTGTAATATTCTGAAATTAGAATAAAAAGAAATAAAGAAATAAATAAAATGAGTACAAAACCCACATTGTATTAGAAGTCTCAGATAATACTATAAGACAATAAAAAAGATATATATTGGAAAAGAAGAAATATAAATGTCTTTGCTTGAATATCTATGTATAAAATCCTAAATAATTAGCAGAAAATTGGAACTAATACTAATTATACCCAAGTCAGAATATAAGATTGTTAATATGCAAAATTCAACAATGAATAAGTAAAATTTGGAGTTAAAAACACAATACCATTTACATTAGCATTCCAAATGATAAAATATTTATATATGTTAATCTAATAATATCTAACAACATCTATATAAGGTAAACTTCATAACTCTGATGAAAGAATTCAAGGAATAACTAAATAAATGAAAAGATAGTTCATGTTCATAAATAGGAAGACAATGTTGTCAAGATATCAATAACAGTCCTTTCCAACATCATCTGTAGAATAAATGCAATCTTTTTTTTTTAAATTAAATCATAGCTGTGTACATGAGTGCAATAATGGGGTACAATGCGCTGGTTTCATATACAATCTGAAATATTTTCATCACACTGTTTAACATAGCCTTCATGGCATTTTCTTAGTTATTGTATGAAGACATTTGTATTCTGCATTTAGTTAAGTTTCACCTGTACCCTTCTGAGATGCACCATAGGTGTGGCCCCACCAATTACCCTCCACCCATCCTTCCCCGTCCCCTCCGCTCCCTTGCCCCATTCCCCATATTCTTGTGCTATAGTTGGGTTATAGCCTTCATATGAAAGCTATAAAATGCAATCTTAACCCAAATCTCAACTACTTATTTTGTGGATTCTAAAGTTTATGTAGAAAAGTAAACGAACCCAAATAGATAACATGAGCCTATTTTTAGCAGAAAAGGCAGTTAGTTCTTTGGTATTTATTCAAGGGAAACAAGTCCACACCAAAACCTGTACATGGATGTTCATAGTACTTTTATCCATAATTGCCAAAAATTTGGAAGCAATGGAAATATCTTTCTGTTAAATAGTTTGATGTAAGTATTCCACATTGTATGTCAAATCAGCACACGGTATCCCATAAATGCACTAATGTTATGATTTAAAAAAATAAATAAATAACCTAATTCTCCCCCCGCCAAAAGTAAGAAACCTTGGAAACAAGATATTTCACAAGAAATAAATGAAAATATCAAAAGAAAAGATATCTTTCAGTAGGTGAATGAATAAATAAACTGTGGTATATACAGACTATAGAATATTAATTAGCACTAAGAAGAAATGAACCATCAAACCATTAAAGACATAGAAGGAGTTTAAATGCATTAATCTAAGTGAAAGAATACAATGTGGAAAAGCTACATACAATATGCTTCCAAGTATTCCACATTCTGGAAAAGGAGACAGTAAAAAAAAAAAAAAAAAAAAAAAGATTGGTTGGGAGGAGATAAATAGATGAATTATAAATGATTTTTAGGCCAATGAAAATACTTTGTGAAATAGCATAATGCAGGATATGTACCATTATACCTTTGTCCACATCCTTAGAATGAACAACACCAAGTGAACCCTAAAGTAACAGTGATAACTACATGTTAATATAGGTTTAGCCATTTTAACAGATATATCACTATGGTTGTGAGTACTGATAATGAGATAAACTATGTAGGTTAAGATACAAGAAATAAGGAAAATTTCTCTGCCTTATATCCAATTTTGCTGTGAACCTAAAACTTTGCTAAAATAAAGTCTACTTTTAAAAAAGACAATCGGAGAAGAAGTTATTAGAGAGTAATGTAATTCTAGAGACATATCAGTTCTTAATTTTTTACATTTTTCCTTCCTGATGAGGGCTGGAATTTAATCTGGTGGTGGAGGTTTACCAGATCCCATATTTTAGTGGTGGACGTTACTTTCACTGAAAAGCATCACATACTCTTTTTTTCTCTATCTCTAAATCTGTCTCTCCTTTACCTGAAATGTAATAACTGAATTCTAATACTAAGAAGTTTTGTAACTCTGTTTTTCCAAAATCTTCCTTTCCAAAGATGTATAGTTTTATTCAATTTCCTTAATTCCTTTCTATTTTAGTTATTTTGATTACCAAATGAGATAATGGAATTTTTCTCATTAATTCTCTCAGGTTTAGTTAAGACTAAATCAAAGTTAATATTTGGCAATGTATTGTTTTATTTTTTCCTCCTACTTCACAATACCTAATGGAGAAAAAATAGAAATATTCAGTGGTGCCATTTGGTTAAGAGCTCAGGCGTTAGGTCCTCTCTAGATATGTGTTTAGTTATTTGTGAAATTATTCTATAATGCTACAGTGTTAGTGTCTAATTTCTTAATATTCTTAGAATTTAAGGATATTGCTAATTTTCATGCCACTGTACAGAAATTAATTACCAAGGATTTAAGATGCTTTGCTTATGCATCTGACTAAACACATCTGTTAGGATAACTCCATGCTTTCTTTGACTTCAAACAAGCTACTTCATAATTCCTGTTTCTGGCTCTTCTTTCTATTAAGCCTATTCTTTTTGTACACTGATCTCTGAAGATATGTTATTAAAAGTTAAAGAAAAATAATGGTTCTGAACTCTAGGGAGTTCCTCTTGTTAAGAAGCACTTTTTTGCCTTAATTCATCTTAATATTTCTGAATAGATTAACTAGGTATCATCTTCAGATAGAGCAGGTCAAAGAAATTATACAAATGTGTTTTACTCAAAAAGGAATGATAAGGCCGGGCATAGTGGCTGATGCCTGTAATCCTAGCACTCTGGGTGGCCGAGGCAGCTGTATTGCCTGACCTCACAGGTTTGAGACCAGTCTGAACAAGACTCTAAAAAAATAGCCAGGTATTGTGGTCTCAGCTTCTTGGGAGGCAGAGGAAAGTGGATCACTTGAAGCCAAGAGTTTGAGATTTCTGTGAGCTATGATGCCACAGCACTCTACCAAGGGCGAGAGAGTGAGATTCTGTGTCAAAAAAAAAAAAAAAAAAAAAAGAAACTTTTTAATACAGTATGAACAAAGGCCATAAAAAGAATAAATCCCTTCAGTTGAAAGAGTTATTGAATTTTTTGAATATAAGTACCTCATTTATTCCTACTACTGTGACAGGGGTCCTCAAACTACGGCCCGTGGGCCACATGCGGCTCGCTGAGGACGTTTATCTGGCCCGCCGGGTGTTTTTGGCTCCACTGCCTGTCCTGTTTAGCAGCGGACTCATCCCAGGCCGCAAAATCTGTTAGCGGAAAAACCATTGGTTGCATTCCCAAACAAAACATGTGTGGATTCACTGGAAAAGTTGCAAAAGGAGTTCCAATTTAGATTTAAAGAGCTTCATCTCCATGACCAGGACATACAGCTTTTCCATAACCCATTTTCTATTG
>CAUYRH010138587.1:0-11573 GCA_963574655.1 Perodicticus potto | reverse complement strand
AATTTTCACTGCTGGTTGAAATGTTGGCATATCTATCCCTGTAGTAAACTATCCTGTGATTATATAAAAAGAAAAGATTTTGGAAAATGCTATGAGGGCTATCTCTCACAGTATGATCAAAATGTTTCTGATTGTATATGAGGCACATTCTGCCCTATGATTGCACCAATGTACACAATTATGATTTAATAAAATTATTTAAAAAAATTGCATTTCTACATAGGAAGAATATACTCTCCAAAAGGAAAGTAAGAAAAGAATACCATACACAATAATATCAAATAGAATAAAATGCCTCTTTTTTTAGACAGAGTCTCACTTTGTCGCCCCTGGTAGAGGGCCATGGGGTCATAGCCATGGCAGTCTCACATTCCTGGGCTCAATTGATTCTCTTCCCTCACCCTCCAGAATAGCTGAGATTATAGGCACCCTTCACAACACCTGGGTATTTTTTTTCATATAGAGACGGTGTCTCACTCTAGCTCAGGCTGGTCTCAAACTCACGAGCTCAGTCAATCCACCTGCCTTGGCCTCCCAGAGTGCTAGGATTATAGGTGTGAGCCACCTCATCTGACCCAAAATAAAATGTCTCTTAACAAACTTAACCAAGAAGGCAAAAGACATATTCTGAAAGCTACAAACCAGTGATGAAAAACATTACAACAAACATACACAAAAAATAAAAAGACATTTCATATTCATGGATTGGAAGACATAATACCGTTAAAATGTCCCTATTACTCGAAATGAACTACAGATTCAATGCTGTCTTAATTCAAATCCCAATAGAATTTTTTACAGAGATATAGTATCCTAAATTTTATATAAAATCACATGACTTTGAACAGCCAAAATGATCTTGAGACAAAAGACAGGTGGAGACATCACACTTTCTGATTTCAAAATATGTTTCAAAGCTATAATAATCAAAGAAGTATGGTATTATCATAAATAACCCATTATAGACAATTGGAATAGAATAGAAAGCCCCCAAATGAATTTTTCAATAAAAGCACCAAGAATATAGATTGGTGAAAGGATAGTTTTTTTTCAATAAATGGTGTGGGGAAAACTAGATATCCACATGCAAAAGAAAAAAATGAATTCTTACCTTACACTACAACACAACATCTACTCCAAGTGGATGAAAGACTTAAACCTAAGACCTGAAATAGCTCATTGAAGAAATATAGGGGAAAGTATTCTTGACATTGATCTCAGAAATGATTTATTGAATATAACACCAACATCAGAACTATAAAAGAAAAAAATGGACAAGTGAGATTTTATCAAACCCCAAACTTCTGTACAGTAAAAAGAAATATCAAACAAAGTGAAAAGGCAACTTTTGCAAAGGGAAAAATATTTGCAAATCACTTGTCTGAGAATATGTTAATATTCAAAATACACAAGAGGTTCCGGAAAGTCAATAGCCAAAATAATAATAATAATAAATAACTAAATTTAAAAATGAGCTAAAGACCTCAATAGCATTTCTCCAGAATGGACATACAAATAACTAGAAAATAAAGTAGTGCTCACTGTCACACATCATAAAAGAAAAACATGTGAAAACCACAATGAGATACCATTTCATACCTGTTAAGATGACCATTATTAGAATGACAAGGTACCAAGACCTGGCAGGGGCATGAAGAATTTGCAACTCTTACATACTGTTCGTGGGAATGCAAAACAGCTGCTATGGAGAACAGTAAAGGGTTACTCAAAAAATTAAAGTGAGCGTACTTTTTTCCTTACAGTGATATCTGCTACCTCTTCTCCTGTCCCTTTAATGTGAAAATATACTTTCCCATACTCAGAGTGTCACAAGAAACTTTCCTTCATCAAAGGTCTAGACTCTCAGGCTAACCACAAAGCAATTTTGGAGAATTCTAGAAACAAAATAATATTTTAATTGAATTTCAAATTTAAGTTTCAATTTATAGTGAGCTGTGTATGATGTCTGAATCTGTATGAAACATCTAATTTCCTTCCTGCCTACATATTCTCAGTAAAAGACAAAGCTTTATTAAGTGATAAGATTTAAAAATACAGTGGAGGAAAAAAGAACAGTGACTCTATTCTTATTAAAAGAAGGATTTTCAAGCCTCCTTTATAGATAAGCTCATCTTTCACCCTAGGGTTGATCTCTTTCAACAGCAAAATCATTGTACAGAAGTTCTCAAATAATCTCAGAGAACACAGATTTAGTCTTGACTCCCCTTGCTTCGAGGGATATTTTTAGCTATTCTAAATTTATAATAATATGGGATGCTCTCCTTGACTCAGAAGACAAAAAATGATAACAAGATAAACAGCTGCAAAAGAGTTTAGAGTTGGATATTCCCACCACAACCCTTCACTTGCAAAGTTAGATTCTATCTTTTTACTTTGATTGTCAAACCAGTGTTAAGATTTCATGAGTTTGTGTTTTGACCTCCCCATCTCTTTTTTGAAATCTTGTTGCCTGGGGAAAAGGAAATATCGCTGAAAATTCATCATGTTCAGTTATGATATCAGAATTTCTTGTCTTCTACACAAATTTCTTTCCTATACTACTCTGGCAAACATTATCAGTCCAGAAATTACATTAGGGGTGCAGACTTCTTTTTATAAAAAATACATCAACACCTCAAGCAAAACTAAAGGTGAAAACTTCAGCTTCACTGAGCTTCAAGGTTAGTCTAGTCCAAGGTCTAGACTGCCCACCAGATGGAACTGAGAATACCTCTCCCATGACATGGAGTTTCCCTTTATCTATACAAAGGTATCATGAATTAAAGTGTTATTATATTTTTTCTGGGCCTGTCTTCCATAGAGTATGTTTACTGTACAAGGGGGTGTAATTACTTTTATCAACCATATAGCTAATCCATTTGTGATTCTATAACTCCACTGTTGGCAATTTCACAGGTACATTAATGTGATCACCATGTTTGACATTAGCCCATTTTAGGATGCACATGGGTATCTTTAAAATTATTCATTCTGTTGGAACTTGAGTGTTGGAAACTCAACTTTAGGTGGCTTTATCACTCCAAAATCAACTTCCATCCCCAAGCTCATTTCAATTTGCCGATTCTCACTTGGTTTTTCAGTGCTCTTCCCTGAGTACTCAATGTCATTCCCTTTCCTCCCCACTCCTTTTTTCATCATTGAATATCATAAACAATAATACTTATTTTAATTTTTAGGATTTTAATATAACTAACAACCAATTGTTTTGTCTGAATCTAAAACCCTAGTCCAAATTTCTTTTTTTCAAAACGTTTATAACTAAAATTCAAGACCTTTGTCTTTCCCTGGCGCACCCTTGTAAATCTCCACATTATTTTGAGCTCCCTGCATAGCTGGCCAAGCACACTGACCCATTTGAAACCTTTGCATGTAGTCTCTGACATTGCCTGCCCATCAGTCTTCTTTGTTCCTCCACCTCAGAAATTTTCTGTTATTATGATAATGTTGGTCAGTTCAAAATTCAATATCTTCCTTTGCATTTTTTTATAACATGGTTTCCAAACATGTCCTCAGTTTCTTCTAGAATGTTGCTTCTAGAAGCTCTGCAGATAAATTGCATTTTGGCTTTCTCATCAATGATTTCAAGGTTTACATTTACATAGAACCATCATTGCAACCAGCCCAAATGAGATAAGGAGGCCAAAATGAGGGAGTGCACACGAGAACATCAATTTTTAAGACACGTATAATCACAAGTTTCCTATAGCAGTTATGTCAGAGGATCTGACAGCCATTTGGGTCTGAGCCTAATCAGTTCTAGGATACCAGGGATAACAGCAAGATTGTTCCCTGGAATGCAGAAGCACACAGTACTGTGTGTGCAAACCAGTTTGAGTGGAGTCTCAAACAAAAAGGTCCCAAACATTTACTTAAATTCTTGGTCCACAATATAAACTGAATTTTCAGCTTTATTAAAATTATTGTTTCATAGCAAATCTTTCAAATTTTCTTATTAGTTTCACCATTTCCTCCATGGATCTCTTTTTCCTTCAAGAAAAATTATTTTTTAATTTGCTAAAGCTACTTCATATTTGCTAAATCCAGGAGAAACTTTTTAATGTTTTTCCACATGACATTTTACCAGCTTCCGACACATGGACCACTTTCTCGTCCACAAAAATTATGTATTTGGCATAATATTTAATTCCCTTAGGTTTCTTTTTTCTATCTCCAACTATTTTTTTTCTACCTGTTACATGTATAAGTTCTTCCTCATTTATCTAATGTTATCTATTAGAGATTATTGAGGTTTTGAACTTTGGCTTTCAGTTCTGTATTTTCTTTTTTCACTTAAGACGATTTTATCCATTCCCATGAATTCAAGTGCTATGTATATATCAATAATTTCCAAAGGTGAACCTTCAAATTACTTGTTTTTTCTAGAATCCAGACAAATACAGCTATCTTACCAATTAAAGCCTCTAATTGTCTAAGTACAGTATTTATAAAATTTAACTTGAGCTGGGAGGTGCGGTGACAGAATTCTGGATCTTGCCCAGGCTAAGACAGCTTTTCCCAAAATAATCCCTCTCTCATTTCTATTCACTTAGTAGATTTTATCTAGAAACCTGGGAAGTTTATCCCACTGCTTATGCCTCTTAACCTTACCTCCCATGTCCACTCCAAAGGTAAATTATTAATCGCACAGTGTAGATTATTCCCTAAATCACCCTTCATTGTTTCTATTACCAAATTAGCTCAAGCCAACATGCAATTTTTTGAAGTTTTTGTAACAGGTTTCTGTGTGTTTGGTTTTCACCCTTTTGAAGTTATTTTCAACTCAGCAAGCAGAACTATCTTAAAAATACAAATTGGATAATTTGGTTACCTATTACAAATACCTCAATGCTTCTTGTTTTTAGAAGAAAGCTAAGCAGGTTCTGAGCAATCTAGCCATAGCTCATCCTGCTCCTGCCCTCCTCACATACCCTCCAGACACTCTTACGCTTCAGATTCTCACAGGCATCACTCTTTTTCTCCCCCAGGTTTTTCATGTGGTTTTCACTTGACCTGTCTGTTTTCATTACTTCAATTTATGTTCTAGCCTTAGGTTAAGTATCCCTTCCTTAGGGTATCAATCATTGTCATTGAACCCTAGACTTTGTTTCTTTATACTTCTTAGAACAACTATCAAAAGTATTTCTGCTTCTTGTATGTGCAACTTTTTCTTTTATATTCACTACAGTTTCTTTCTGGACCTGGAACTTAGCACCTAAAAGACAAAGTAATAAATAAATAGATGAATAGAGAGATAGCTTTATAATTGTGATTGTTTGTTAACTCTCCTTCTTATTTTTGAGTTTTTGTGATTTTTTTCATCATATTAATCCCTTTTATAGCTATTTTTCCTATTTTCCAGGAGCCTATGTTTTACATATGTTTTCTAAAACTACACATTACCTGAAGAAACTTGAAAAATGTGGTTTCTTTTTGTTATTTTGATTTTTAAAAGAATGGCTTCTTCAGAGTATATCTGTTTTATTCTTAATATCTCCTTTAATCATTTTAACAGTAAAATATTAGAAAATCAGAGTCTATTTCATAGTGATTCAAAACTTGAAATATAAAAGAATTTCAAATGGAGAGTTTATTAAGAATAATGACAGCCAGAACTACTTCAACAGAAAATTATACTCGTGGCCTAATTAAACTTTTATATTTCCTAAATCATGTAATCAAATAAAACCAAAAGCTTGGCTAAAAATACCTTTTCCCAGTGAAGATTGAGAAGGCGCACATCAGGATGACGTTTCCTTTCTGTGAGTTTCTTTCAAAACATGAAATTGAATGGATACTATCAGCCACCAAAATTGCAATTTGAGAAGTTTTGTTGCATCAGGATACATGATAAATATGTCAGTATTGTCTTAATCTCATGTTTCATATGTTACCTTTAAATTGGATAATTAGTCCAATCATATAAAAAAATCATTTTGCCCATTTGGCAATTTCCTGAAATTTATACCTTTGGTCTTAAAAAGATAAAACTATAGCTGATGAATTATTTCTTGCAAACGTTTTAGTAAAGCTATATACATTTTGACGTTTCTCTCAAAGATAAGTAACATTAATACCATATTTAACAATGACAACAGTATTTTCAAAACTGGTCCCCGGTAGTAGAAGGATTGTCTAACAACTGCCTTCCAAAAAATAATTGTTATCCAGAAAATGGTGCACACTTGTTTTGAATACGTATTGGTAGTAGCAGTAGAGAGGCATATGGAAGAGCACAAGTTTGAGATGTAAAATATTAGACTAAAATAAATGTTTGGAAATGCACTTTTAAACAATTAGACAAGCTCATGGCAGGAAAACATTTCCTATTTATATAGGATGTTCCTCACATAACATGCTATATAAAGGATATTGAATTTAGTCTTTATATTAACCAAGGATATTGATTATTGATTTGAATACTTACTGGTAGTATAACCTTGGTTAATATAAATACTATATTTTATATTTAATTGAAATGTATAATAGAATTCACTTTAACACGGTCTATTTTCAACTCAGTATGGTAGGCAATGTGGGATTTAGATTTAAATGTAAGTAGTTCCTCTTCTATACAGATCTGGAATCAAAGTGGGGAAAGGTCTGCAAATGCCTGTAAGTATGAAAAGGACTTAGTACAATTATAAATAGAATGCTCAAAAAAGAGAGAAACAGGGAAGATTAATTATACAGGGTAGTGTTCAGAAAAGTAGCAGATGTTGTGGGCATAATCAAAGGATCTGCGCCAAAAGGGAATTTGAGGTAAGCAGCAAAGACAGCTAAGTTTTTGACAGACTGAAAAGTATATAAGAATACTCCAGGAAGCAAGGACAAGGGCAATTTAAACATAGTAATGTTACCGAAATTTCTTCTTCAGTAGGTTCTTAGTCTGGGAGATTCAAAGAATGAATCCATGGACCACAGATCAGTGGTAAGACAGGGTTTATTTTACAGAAAAGAACACAGAGCAAGCACCAGAGCTCCTGGCAGAGGGAAAGACTTAAGTCAGAAAATCTCTCTGCCTGGGTTCTGTGTCTGGGGGTATATACAGTCACATGGGTATTTTGTAGTTTCACTTGGCCAAGACTTGGTAACAAATGAATGGATATAGCCCCTTCCCCAGGGGTAATATGAATGAGTGCATCAATGAATGGATACAGCACCTTCCCCAGGGGTAATATGAATGAATGCATCAATGAATGGATACAGCCCCTTCCCCAAGGGGTAATATAAATGAGTGCATCAATGGATGGATACAGTCCCTTCCACTAGGGGCAGGGGAATAAGTGCACTATGAAAGGATACAGTCTATTCAAGAAATTGTTCAGGCCTATGAGAAGAGTTGTCCCTGTTCATCCCTGAATGGTTCATGGTGGCTTTGGGGTTGGCGCTGGCAGCAGCGCAGGTGCGATAGTCTCCCTCATCTAACTAGGGACCCGCCACAGGTCCTGCCCTGCGGTTGGCACTGACCAGGCTGGGTGCCCCACCCTGTACCAGTAAGAGGGTTGCTTGCGTGTCTCAGCAATTGTGAATTGAACTGTAATAAACATTCTAGTACAAATGTCATAGTGGTAAAAATGACTTTTGTCCTTCTGGCTTGTGGTCAAATGGATAGAGTTCACCGTACTTCTTTCCATGGAGGGTGCAATTCTACCACCAGTGCCAAAGTGTTCCCTCCTCTCCACATCCATGCCAGCATCTGCAGCTTCAAGATTGTGTGATGTGGGCTAAGCTCACTGGGGTTAGGTGTTATCTCAGGGTGGTCTTGATTTGCATTTCTCTGATGATTAGGAATGATGAGCATTTTTTCATGTGTTCATTGGCATAAATATGGAATGGCAAGATACTAGGTTTGGCTACTGTATGAACAAATGTTTATCAAACTTTTATTATGCACCAAGCTGTGTTCTTAGTGCTAAGGACTAGGCTACCATCAGAAGAAATAAAGTCCCTGTTCTATGGAGCCTATTATCTCTCTGAGGTGAGAATAGGGCATGACAAAAGACTACATTTTAAAAAATTCCAAATCAATAAACAAGCAATAATGTCTAATCTGAGAACTAAAATGGGGAATTATAGTATAATAGAACATTATAGATCATCCGAGTGGCTATGTTTGATCGGTTGTGCAGGGAAGAGCTTGCTGTGGTTTTATGAAGTATAGGATTTGCTAAATGTTTACTTTATGCATATACTGTGTTAATTACATTGAATTAAAGCCCCCTTTTTCCCCTTTGAACTTCTTTCCAAAATTGTTATTTATATTATGCATACCTATACACACATGTACAAATAGATTAAGTAGAAGGCAAAATCATGAACATGATAAAACAAGGATTATCTAGATAGGAAAATTCTTAAATTTTACTGTGAATCTTATATGTTTTTTTGCTTTCTGACCTTTATTCATTACACCTGTGGTGGGATAACAACATCAGACTCACAAGAGAGCTCTGAGAAAATAATGAAATCTTATCTGTGGATACACGGTACTCTGAAACCTAGAGAGACAAATAGAAATATAAACATATTTTATCACTGTCTTCACATTGTCATTATTTGTATTCTCATAAAAATGAGAATAATACTAACAGAAATTCCTGGTGACTTAAACTGATATTATCTCTGGCCTTACTACTCTAGTCAAAGATAGCTACGGAAGCATGGTAAGTGAATATGCAGGAAGTTATTAAATAAACGGGAAAGTTGCTTCTGACAACACTTGACACAGAAGTTAAATTTTTTCCTGTAATAATAGTAACATATAAAGCAGTAAGTAAACTTTGAGTATATTCATCTTAGTGATTGGTTAGTTTAGCACCTATTAGACCAGCAGAGTATAAAGTTACTCATTATAACTTTTGAAATGGCAGTTCACACTCTCTTCTCATTGGCCAGTTCTGTTGCTATAAAAGACTAGCTGAGGGCAGGGCCTGTGGCTCGAGTAGGGTGCCGGCCCCATATACCGAAGGTGGTGGGTTCAAACCCAGCCTCGGCCAAAATGCAAAACAGAAAAATAGCCGGACGTTGTGGCAGGCGCCTGTAGTCCCAGCTACTTGCGAGGCTGAGGCAAGAGAGTCGCCTAAGCCCAGGAGTTGGAGGTTGTGTGATGCCACAGCACTCTGCTGAGGGCCATAAAGTGAGACTCTGTCTCCACAAAAAACAAACAAACAAAAAAAAAAGACTAGCTGATACAGCCAACAAAAACAGATCAGGGAGTGGCAATATTTTGAACAAAATAAAGAGGAGTAATACAAAGGCAATATTTTTCAGCCTCCTTTACATCTGGTTATGACTCTAGGATTAGGTGATGCCCAAGATAAGCAGAAGAGTCTTGTGGAAGTTTGGGAAATTTTCTTTAAAAGATGATTCATCTTGACTTCTTCCAGACTGCTGCCCAGAATCAATATCTAATGATTGGAGCTCTGGCTGTCAGTTTGGCCTGCAGGCTGCGATGTGGGTATGACAATGTGGAAGGGGGTTGAGATGCCTGCCTGGAGTGATGACTTCAAGACTTTCATGTAAAAGACAAGTACGTGGGTGTCTTGTTTCTTTTTGGGTCTCTGTTTCTAAAAAGATTTCCGTAGATATAATGTATGTTGTGTTTCATCGTTTGGTTTTTATTTGGGTGCTTTTAGGGGACCGAGTCTATGTATTACTTCCTTGGTTATAGCTAGCCTTTGCGCAGTACACTTCCCAAGGTTGACTGTAGCACGATGGACTGGGCATGTGAGCAGTCTGGCTAACATCTGTGGGATTAGAGGGTGGAGGTCTCGGAAAGCTTCCCAGGTCTTCCTTTCTTGTGCTGTTCTGACAGCAGATATTGCAGGTTCGGTTTTGTTATTCAACCTTCAGATCAGCAGGTGGTATTTACACAGGACTACAGCAGAAGTTGACATGTATGTGCTTGAACTTTGTTTCCTAGGGGTGTCTCTGTTGTCTCAGGTGGTGGACTGTTCTGTGGAATGCCTGTTGCCCCAAGTTCCCTGCTCATTTCTACAAAAAAAGTTGGACAGGGCTTAGTTGTCAAGCTCAGCCATGGTTACTCCATTGGCAAGCACAGACTCTAGCCTGATGAGGGCGATGTGGGTAGCACCTGGTGAAAAGGAACCAGGTCTCCAGCTGGTGGCTTGTGACCTGCGTTTCTATCACATTCCATCCCACCGGCTTCTCTGCAGGGCAGGCTCCCCTTAGCAGAGCAGGCAGGTACACGGACTGCTCACAAAACTTTTCTGCAGTCAGTGGTAGTGGTGCCTGCCCTTAGGGCACACCAAAATGCCCAGCCACACCACTCCCTGGGTGGCCCGTGGGGCTGTGTCAGTGACAGTGATGGAGGCAGCCCCAGAGCAGGACAGAGGCCTGTAGGGGCTGAGCTCTCTGAACACCAGTGAGCTGCATTTGTGCAGGCCCAATAGCCTGTGGAACTCCAGGTGAGCAAAGCCTGTGTGTCCTCTCCAGGAAACTTCTTGCCTTAGTCTGGGTCCTCAATTGGGCCTAAGGGCTCCTGTAGCTGGAATATTATAGTTCTTGGAAAAACCCCAGGAATACTTCACTAGTGCTTTCCCCCCCAGCTTTCTCAGTCAGAGAGCTTCTTAGCTCCTGCTGACCCTGGCCAAGTCGGGCGCCTGGCTTCCCTCTTCTCTGCTTTCCTGCTTCCTGTTGCTTCTCTGTTGAATACCACTGTTCTGTCTCAGGGTACCTATTTGAAGTGTGAATGTCCACTCCTCAATTTTGCTTTCTTTCTGTGGGAGAGGTACACACTAGTCAGCCATCTTGAACCATAACCCCCTAGAAATACTTTTGTAATCTTTCATAACACAGGGTTTAAAAAAGACCATTAAAAAGATCAAGTAAGAAAAGGGAAAAGCAAGAGAAACAGAACAGAAAAAATTATTAATCAAAGAAAAATATTTAGACTGACTTCTATCTCTCATTGACAAAAAAAAAATGATAAGCGCAAAAGACTTTCAATATTTTTAAGAGAAAATAAAAATATATACACATAATAAAAAATATCAATATACTATAGTGGAAGAGAAGAAGAAAAGCCCATCCTGGCATGCAAGAATTTAGAAACATTAAAGTTAAATACCAAAATTCATGTCTTTATTGGCATATCAAGAAGAGGAATGAGGAGGGGCACCTGTGGCTCAAGGGAGTAGGGCGCCAGTCCCATATGCTGGAGGTGGTGGGTTCAAACCCAGCCCCAGCCAAAGAAAAAAAAAAAGAAGAAGAGGAATGAGGAGCATGACTGTGAAAGGAATGGGTAGCACTTTAGATCTGTCCCAGACTCGTGATCTGTACAGGGCACATGCTCGTGTTTTAGTTATTTTTCCTCAGGTTGCTTCCTAGTGTTATGATAATCCTTATTTAACCACAAGGAAATGGCTTGTCCTCCATTGGTGTCACTGGTGTTTTCTTTTTCTTTTCTTTTCTTTTTTTTTTTTTTTGAGATGATGTCTCACTTTCTTGCCCCCAGTAGAGTGCCATGGTATCATAGATCACAGCAATCTCAAACTATTGAGCTGAAGCAATCCTCTTGCCTTAGCCTCTCA
>CAUYRH010138586.1:0-19607 GCA_963574655.1 Perodicticus potto | reverse complement strand
GAGTCTCCTGCCTCCGCCTCCCAAGTAGCTGGGACTACAGGCACCCGCCACAACGCCCGGCCATTTTTTGGTTGCAGCCATCATTGTTGTTTAGTGGGCCCGGGCTGGATTCGAACCCGCCAGCTCAGGTGTACGTGGTTGGCGCCTTAGCCCGTTGAGCCACAGGTGCCGAGCCGAGAAAACTTTTTATTCATATATTTATTTATTTTGAGACAGAGCCTCAAGCTGTCACCCTGGATAGAGTGCCATGGCATCACAGCTCACAGCAACCTCCAATTCCTGGACTCAAGCGAGTCTCCTGCCTCCGCCTCCCAAGTAGCTGGGACTACAGGCACCCGCCACAACGCCCGGTCATTTTTTGGTTGCAGCCATCATTATTGTTTGGGTCCAGGCTGGATTTGAACCCACCAGCTCAGGTGTACGTGGCTGGCGCCTTAGCCCAATGAGCCACAGGTGCCGAGCCGAGAAAACTTTTTAAATACCAAAATGAAATAAGATTTTAAGTCTCCTAATAAAAAAACATGCTTAGGAAGCAATATTAATAATAATCACACCCAACCCTGGTGACATTAGGATAAAACAGGCTGTCGCAGCCCAAATGGGTGCCACCCTTCTGAACACCAACATGGCGGTAGGCTTCCGGAGTCATGAAGCACCTTGCATTTTGCATTTTGCTATTTCTCCATTTGATGCCACCTAAAAAATGTCCTTGTTTCTTAGTGTGCCTTTTCCTGTATGTGGCTAAATACAACTTTATGCTCTATAAAATAAAAGGATAGGGCAAAGAACCCACCCTCCAGGACCTCACACTCTAGTAGCAGAGGCAAGACGTTAGGCCTTTTTCAGAGAAGAACAAAATCAGTATAGCACCAATGATGCATCTGGAAGATGTTAACAGTCTGGACCTGGTGGCGCAGGCTGAATGAACGCAGAGGGGAGAAGGACAGGGCAGCGACCAAGGGCAGGATACAACGTATCCATGAAATTGTCCTGAGAGGACAAGAGCCCATAAAATGCTTCTAGGAAATTTTTTTCTCATTGAACCTCCTCCCACAAGATTGAAGAGCCATATATTCATGGCAAAAATTAAGGATAACACTAAAGGCCAAGCACAGTGGCTCATACCTATTATCCTAGCACTATGGGAGATACAGGCAATGGATTGCATGAGCTCATGAGTTCAAGACCAGCCTGAGCAAAAGTGAGACCCTGTGAATACTAAAAACAGAAAAGCTAGCTGGGTGGGCATCTGTAGTCCCAGGTACTTGAGAGGCTGAAACAAGAGGATTGCTCGAGCCCATGAGTTTGAGGTTGCTGTGATCTATGATGCCACGACACTCAACCCAGAGCAACAGAGTGAGACTCAGTCTCAAAAAAAAAAAGGATAACACTAAAAATGTTTTAGTACCAAAATATATTTTCTTTATACTTTAATTTTCTTTCTTTTTTTTTTTTTTTTAGAGACAGAGTCTCATTTTGTCGCCCTCGGTAGAGTGCCATGGCTTCACAGCTCACAGCAACCTCCAATTCCTGGGCATAGGCGATTCTCCTATCTCAGCCTCCCGAGTAACTGGGACTACAGGCGCCCGCCACAATACCCAGCTATTTTTTTGCTGGGGTTCAGCCGGGGCCGGGTTTGAACCTGCCACCCTTGGTATATGGGGCCGGCACCCTACTCACTGAGCCACAGGTGCTGCCCCCCCTTTTTTTGTTTTTTTGAGACAGAGTCTCATTATGTCATCCTGGGTAGAGTGCTGTGGTGTCACAGCTCACAGCAACCTCAAACTCTTAGGCTTAAGCAATTCTCTTGCATCAGCCTCCCAAGTAGCTGGGACCACAGGCCCCCGTCACAACGCCTGGCTATTTTTTTGGTTGTAGTTGTCATTGTTGATTTGTAGGCCCAGGCTGGGCTTGAACCCACCAGCTCCGGTGTATGTGGCTGGCGCTCTAGCCACTGAGCTCCAGGCACCGAGCCTATACTTTAATTTTCTTAATAGGAAATTAACATCCACACAACCAAAAAATAAGGAAAAGATAAGGCTAGACTGAAAGTGCTGGTGGGTTAATTCTCTGAATCTCCATGAGTTAGCCATGGAGGCTTACCCTAGAGCCCATTTCTCCAACCCTTCTAACAATTCTGTAAGTGCCTAATTCTCTGTATTACATTTCTTGAAGCTTAAAATAGCTAGAGGGGTTTGTTTCCTGCAGAGACCCTGACTGATAAATGAGTTTGCGAGAACAGGCCAACAGGAACAGTGTTAGAGACTCAACACGATGAACACATCATGCCAGCAAGAGAGACTACAGCTGCTCATTGCTGTGAGTTCCTCTCTAATCGATCAAATCCTTCCCTAATCAATTATCCCTTTACCATCCTGTGCAGAAAACCAGAAGAGCAAGACACTGGGGGTTGGGAGGAAAACTGTACATCTCTGCCTGGCCTGATTGCAAATTGGTTGGCAGTTGAGAGGCCCTCCCAGTGAGTCTTCCCAAAGTTTTGTCAGAAGCCAGAGTGAGGCTGGCTAAGAACACTGGGCCACAACTTCCATCCATGCAAGATTTATTTCCTGGGACAAAAGTATACTGGGGAGACCAAAAGCCTCCTACCTTGGCCCTTGAAGCTAATTTCCTTTTGGCCAACACTGCATAGCAAAATGTATTAATACCCACGATGGGTGATCAGCCTTCAATAAATAATGCTGGTTGTTCTAATGTACCTGGCATGAAATATTCAGAGCTATTAATGCATTTCAGTTTAAATAGTCACCAGGGCTTTTGTCCAAATCAGTGGTGAGCTTAGGTTCTGTTATCTTTTTTTGCACATTTCAGATGTGGAGTGCAGAAAGTTCCAGGAAAAGGCGGCACACAACTGACCCTTTCTTTGCAGAAGGTAGCAGCTATATGGTGTAGGAATTGGGGTGGTGGCCAGGGCCCTTGCTTGGGGTC
The DNA here is from genome assembly GCA_963574655.1 of Perodicticus potto. Lineage (NCBI taxonomy): Eukaryota > Metazoa > Chordata > Mammalia > Primates > Lorisidae > Perodicticus > Perodicticus potto. The sequence continues at coordinate 16,661 of CAUYRH010138586.1, read as the reverse complement.
TAAGATATCTGGGTCCTATCTCAAGCCTGGCACTAACTACACTGAAGGATTTGGGGCTCATTTGGTTATGGGAAGCCAGATGAGGACATTATAGGATGTCTTCCCCAGTCTTCCAGTTTTTTGAGGCTCTATAAAAGGATGGGGGAAGATGACCATACGGATTGGGAGTAGGGCTCAAGTTACCAAGTAGGAAGGACCTCCCCAGGAAACTTTGGACAGCTGGGTATTTGAGAAGGCTGCGCTCAGCTATCTTGCCAATAGAGGGAGGGTTGACATGTCTATAAATCATGCCTGAGGCGCTGTGATCCTGATTGGCAGGTGGTGAATGTGGGAAGTATCTGAAAGGTGAGCTGACAGGAGTGATCCTGGGCCCAGTGGGTCAGGAGTGCTTCCTGCCTCCATTCCCCAGATTTTGCTATTTTTTAGGACATTAAGTTAGAGCAGTGGTTCTTAACCTTCCTAATGCCGTGACCCTTTAATACAGTTCCTCATGTTGTGGTGACCCCCAACCATTAAATTATTTGCGTTGCTACTTCATAACTGTAATTTTGCTGCTGTTATGAATCATAATGTAAATATTTGATATGCAGGATGTATTTAGGCGGCCCCTGTGAAAGGGTCATTCGACCCTCAAAGGGGTCACGACCCAAGGGAGAGAACCTCTGAGTTAGAGAAAAAGAATTGTTAATGTGAGAAGCTCTTCAGAGAGACAAGAAATGTGCCAAGGCCCAACCTGAGTCCACGCGCCCTTCCCAGATTTCTCTGAAGTGTCCCACCCAGCCCTGGCCCAGATGGAGTCCATTAAGAACCTTACCCAAGCGGATGCGAAAGGGAAGGCTGGGTGGTTTAGCACCACTAAAGCCGCCCTCTCTTTTTCCACTTCCCACAAATGGCTGGATGTGGGGGCAGCAGGTTTCAGAGATGGAAGTGGCACTCCTGAATATTTTCTCTTCCCTCTTCTTAGGGAATGCTGACCTCCCCTCACGCTCGCGTTCCTCCCATCCTTCAATTGGCTCAGATCGCTCACGTGCTTTTCCCATGAGTTTCTTTCACCTCCAGTTCCCAGCAGCTTTATTCTAATCTCAGAGCTAATGAAAGGATCCACTTTTCCTAATATGGCAGCTCCGTCTCCACTGACCCCTGTGTCCCCTGGGATTTACTGTACTCAGCCAGCCACTTCTTAGCTCCCAGAGACCAGGACGCAGGTGTGGGAGAAAGCTCTACCCCTCCAACTGGCTTTAGGCAGTGTGCAGATACCTGAATCTCAGTGCCAGTTACTCAGCTATTGTCTCTTAGCTTCAAACCCATCCTTCTACATTTGGCCTGTGATACTGGGGCAAGAACTTTGAAAATCACATTTCTGCTTTGCTAGTTGGCACCCTGCCAGCTTCTGCCATAAGGGATCACCAGAGGGAGACTGAAAGGCTTGGAGGACCCTTGTCCTCTTTGCTTCTCGTTCCTAACATCATCCAGCCATGCTCCCAGCAGGGCAGAGGCAGTCTGTTCTAACAGCAGCACTTGGGTTCAACTTGCACTTACTCTTCCTCTGCTCAACTTCTCAATGTTGGCTGCACCAGGGCCCCGACCGGCATGCTTAGGGCTTCTCTACGTACACAGTCTGCCTGAATGATTTCAGCTCCTTCCTGGGTTTGCAGACTGTGTGACGTATATTCCCATGACTCTGGTTCTGATCCTTCCCTACACCCCGTATTTGAGGTATTTGGGTCCATAACAGGCTTCTCCAACTTAATGGGGTCAACATAACATTTTATTTCTCCTCTTCCAAAAAGGCTTTTCCTTTTGTCTTCTTCATCATAATAAGTGCTACCACCATCCAACCAGCTGCTTAAGCCCCAAACCCCTGGGTCTCCCTAGAGCAGCTATTTTCAACCTGTGTGCCGTGGTACACTGGTGTGACGTGAGAGGATCTTAGGGGTGCCACAAAGATTTTTAGAGATCATTATTTTCGAAAGAAGTTCAAAGCACAGTGAATATATTCCTTTTGTTGGCTTTTTTTTTTTTTTTTGATCAACATACTTCAAATGTGCTGTGGAAATTTAACTATATATTCAAGTGTACTGTGAGATTTAAAAAAGGTTGAGGAACCCTGCTCTAGAGTCTTCTTTTACTCTCACGACTTCCCTTGACTTTCCACCTTCTTCACTGCTTTACCCTAGTCAGGCAAGTCCCAGGTCAGAGTGAGTCAGGTCGAGAATTAGGAAAGCTCTTGAAGAAAGGCTTTCCAGAATACTCAGTTACAGAATCTCAGAGCAGAGTGACTCTCCTCCCTAAACATAAGGGGGGAGGGGCGTGTAACAAATCTAGTGGGGGGTGGAGCCAGAACCAGGGAAGGAACACTCACAAGAAGCCAGAGGGAAGAGAACTGAAAACAGAAAGTTACCTTTTCGATGACATCTCTGCCTTGCAGGATGCCCCCGCATCATTACTGTTACCCGTGGGACTATGTGTGGTGCTAGGGGAATAGCCCATAATTACCCATAATGACTTCACAGGGCTCGGCCCAGGTAGGGGCCCAAACATTTCCAGATAATGGCTTTTCTTCCTTTTTTATGCTGGGTGTGTTAGCCGCTTGCTTGAATTGAAAGGTGCCTATTAACACAAGTGCCTGTGATAATTAGGTTGGTCTTAGCTTCATTAAACACTGATAAGCTTCCTGCTTCTGGGTCTAGACAAGAGAAGGAGCCAGAAAACAGAATTTTCCTCAAAGTAGACCTCCAGGATGAAGCAAGGGCAAGGGGACACTTCGCTGTCATTCTCCTGGACTGAGCTGGGTAAAGGGGTGAAGGAGGGAGGCAGGAGGCAGGTCCCCCAGTTGAAACATTTTCTCATTCCTGCCAACTGTAAGCCAAGCCTCAATTTCCTCATCTGCTAACTGGGGCTTAGAACCAGAGACTATTAGAGCTAGAAGGGGCCTCAGATATCAGTGTTCACATTTTTATCATAAAGAAGAAGAGAGGAAGCTATTGTGCTGCTACTGTGCTGATGCGGTCCGTGCCCAGCTGGACTTGGAGCAGCGTCCTCAGTGGTGATGCCCAGAGAGGGTCCATTACTTGTTCAACATCACACAGCTTAGCTCTGCCAAAGAAACGCTCAAAATCCATGTCTTCCTTGGTTACTCCAGGCTCAGAGATCCTTGATGTATCTCACAGGATTGTCTCAGGGACCAGGAGATGGAAGAAAGAAGAGAAAGTGGTATGAACGTGAATGACGCCAGGCAGAAGAGAGGGCTTCCTGGCGCCCGGGCTCCAGGCCTCACGCACCCTGCACCTGAGTGTGGCGGGGGGGTCAGCCTCCCAGTCTCCTTACCTGCTCTGCCGACCTCACAGGGCCTTGGCGAGACCGAGGGGAGGTGAGAGGGGAGGCTTGTGAAAGTGCTTGAGACGCAAAGCTGGGCCAGCTGTCCTGCAGGCTGGCTTTGTGCTCACCCCCACCTCTGCCTCTCCAGCATCACCACTGAGGATGCTGCTCCAAGTCCAGCTGGGCACGGACCACAATCAGCACAGTAGCAGCCACTTCTCATTTGCTTTCTGAATTATTTAGCCCTCCTTTCCCCAGAGCTTCCATAACATTAAACCTTTACACAGGCCTGGGCTTCCTTGCCACCCTCCAGAACAGCTTGGAGAAGGTGCATCTCCATGTGGACATTCCCCTGGGCTGTGCCTGGCGGTGAAGGACCCTACTGATGGCCCTGCCCTCAGCCTATCTCCAGACTTGGGGTCTGGCTGTGGGCCTTCCATCTGTCCCTGCTGAGCACTTGCTGAATATTTGATAGCCTTACCAGATAGCAGATGTCAGTGCCGGGGCTGGAAGTCTCCCCGGAGGTCACTGTGTCCCTTCCCCTGTCCCAGGTGCTCAGCCCTTCCAGTGCCGACAGGTGGCAGCCTCTCCCTGCGGCCCTGCCCTCGCCCACAGGACCTGGATAGACTTTGCGTGGGCTGCCTGGAAGCTGCTGGTTGTTGCAGATACCCCCAAAGAACAGCCCCGGGAAAGGGTGGTGGGCACTGTTGGGAGGCCACCAGGAGGGAGAAGTCCTTGGGTGTGCCCGGCCCCAGAGGGTGATGCGTGTGGCTGGGGAGAGTCCCGCCTCCTCAGGAGGACTCCCCCTCCTGTTCTGCACCTCCTGTGTTTGCTTGTTTGCGAGCCCAAGGCCCAGACAGGTCAACAGTCTGCCCTCCACTCCCTGCCTGGGCTCTGGGCCCAGCCAGTAGAAAACTGAGGTCTGGCTCTGTGGAGCCCTGGGAGGGGAGCACTCTGAGCCCCGATCACCCCTGATTTTGCTCTTCAGGGCGTCTCCCAGCCCCTCCAGCACCCCCAGTCTCACTCTCCTGCCTGCACCTCACCCGAGCTCCCTCCCTAAATGGCACCACCAACCTCTGCCAGCCTCACTGAGCGTGTTGAACGCTACCAGGACCCACCCTGTCCCCTCCTTCCCTTTCCAAACTCAGAGCCCATGGTGACATCGGAGCTGGCAGATGCACCCCTGCCCTTTCAGGATCGATGTTCTTCTACGCAACTGACTCAAATCCGTCCCTTCTCGTGTTCTCCCCCAGTGGAACTGGAGGAGTTTCCCACATCACATCGAAACACAGCTGCCTTTCTTTCACTGAGGTTCAGAGACTAAATGAATGACTTGCCCACACTCACAGGGCTTGTGTCACAGCTGGTGACCTGGGACCCAGACTGTTCACTCCCAGACAGCCCCACCACCACTATGCCGGGAGGAGACAGCGTTCACCATGCAGGGAGGCCCAGTCAGCCTTCTGTGACAGCCGTGTCCTTTATTGATCCCTCAGTTCTCAGCCCTCCTTGTGGAGTCCGTCACCTCTGGGGATCCAGGAGCCAGATGCCACCTCAGACCAGGAGAAGGCCTGAGCTCTGCTCTCCTGGAGGGCTCCCTGCTGGCCTCCACAAGCTGACCCGCAAGTCCGCCGGATGGCATCTCCTCTCAGGGCAGCAGGAGTTGGAGTCTTTGAGTCTGAAACTCCATCTGGCACACAGGTCCTGGGACTGGACCCCAGGACTTGATTTCTCCCCCGGGGCTCTGTCCTACCGCCGGGCTGTCCCTCACTCACCACCCAGAGTCGTGCTGGCTGTGGAGGGAAGTGAGCCTGGGAGCTAAGGGAGGGGTGGCCCCTTCCCACTTCTTGCTGCACCTCCCCCGCCTGGTGAACTCTGACCTTCCTTCAAAGGCCTCCTGTGCAGAGGCCACTTTCTCTGAGCCTCACGCCCTCTCCCCACCCTTATCCCTGGGCATCTGCAGGGGTGTGAATTTACCTTTGTTTCCGTCCCCCCTGTTAGTCTGTCACCTCCAGGCAGGGCCGGTAATATCTTTGGTGTGTACAGCTTTATCTCTTGGACCTGGCACGGACTCCAGAAGTAACAGGAAGTGCAGGAGCTCAGTAAATATTTGTTGAATGAACAAATAATTCTGAGTCCCAGAGAAAGGATGGGCACTGTCTCCGATGGACTGTGACCATGGCCTTAGTAAAAGTCTACGGCTGGGGTCCAGGGACCTGGTGTGGACCACTCTGCGTCCCTGCAGTCGTGGGGGTCGGTAGGGACCTGTTACGATGGCACAGAACCACCTAACCGCGAGTGGGGCAAAGCAATAACAGGGCTCCCAAGCTGGCTGAGTCACAGGGATGTCATCCAGGGAGTCCCTGGGCACTGGCTAATTCCTTAGCAAGCCTTTTCTGCCATTCAGGGGGTGACACAGCCTTGGCTTAATTGATGCCCAGCTCAGGGGCCCAGGTCAGGCTGGAGATGCCTCTGAAGAGCCCCAGGTGGGTAGTAGATTTATCAAAAGCACCTAGAAATCAGTCTACCTGTGACCAGACTGCTTACCGAGACAGTGCCCAGGTCTCTGGGTGACTGTCCTACTGTGCATCTGATGGCCCCATCACCCAGGCATCAGTACAGAACTTTGAATGTGGGATAAACGCCTGTTCCCAGGACTGCTGACGGTGCTGGAGCCAGGGCCCTGCTCTCTCTTGCTCTGTGGCTCTGCCTGGCAGAAGCTGATCAGTGTGAGAAGAGCCTTTTGGCAGTCAGAGCTGTTGGGGCACCAAAGCTCTATGAGGGGCTGAGGGCCCAGTAGCTGGGTCGCATGCTGGGCTGGGGGGAGGCTGGAATAAACTGCCTGATGTATGTCCCTTTTACAGCTTTTGAACACTGTTAAACTTAAATCTGCATTGCAAGCTGGAATCCTCTGGAAGCAAACTCGGAGATGGAGATAAGCTTTCAGAATATTTGTTAGGGAGTTCTTTTGGAATGACATCTATGGAAGAGAGGGGACAATGGCAGCAAGATTGGGCAGAGGAAACACCATCACTGACTCTGCTGGGAGAGCAGCAGGGAGCTCTGGAGCTGGAATGACCTTCAGGGTTGTCCCAAATCAGAGTGAGCGGGCTGGCCTTCATACTCCATACTGATCTGTGATGAAGTGCTGGCTGGTCTGGGAAGGTGGTGTGACCTAGGGCAGTCTTGGAAGGGGTTGGTGGTATTTCCCCTCAGCTGGGGAATGTACCCTGCATTCCTGGAGGGCGTCTGCACATCACAGCATCTCCCATCTTCCAGTGGTGACATTTTAGGCAGCAGTGAACCTGGTGAGGAAGGTCATTTTGGGCAGTGGACCCTGTCCTGTGTTTCTGAATCCATGAACTTGAGCAGCTCCCTAAGGGGTGATGGCCAGAGTCCTGGGGTGGGGGGTGTTTGCCTCCTCTGAGAGGAGGTCCAGGCTGGAGGTCTGAAGAGAAGGAGGTGGGAGCAGGAGTGCCGGAGGACCAGAGGCCCTCACTTTAATTGCCCACAATTAGAGCCGAGAAAACCCAGCTCATTCCTATTCCCACCATGCAGAGGTCCTAATTAAAATTTAAATGTTTCCTTTTTCTTTAAAAAATTTCCATGGTAGATAATTAACTTTTCCTTTCCGTGAGCAAGCAATTAATTAATGCTTTGTTCATGACCACTGGAGATCAGAGCACTGTGATTTGCTTGGGAGTTTGTTTCTTTTCCATTTTCCAAAAGCACTGGCTTCTGTTGGGGAGGGGAGGGAAGGAAAGGGGCTCTGGCGAGCAGCTGCTGTGTGCCGCAGGAGCTGTGTTAGGGCTCTGGTGAAGGCTTCATGACACCAAATCCTTGCCTCGGGGAGGGTGTGAGTGGTTTTCCCTGGACCAAGAGAAATATCTGTGTGCACAAGTGTACTCTTTGAAGTGAGAAGGGTGGGCCAAGTATGTCCCCAGGTACAGAAGCCCGCTGGCTGGGCTGAGGTGGGACCTACTGCCCTGCCTCTGCGTCGCTTATCCTCCCTTCTCTCCCAGGCCCCCTCCTCACCACACAATCCTCAGGGAGAGAATAAGTTTCAACAGTATTCCTCCAAATTGCAGGCGAAGGGTCCAAGGCAATATTGCCCCTTCCCCCTCCGGAGGTTTGCTGAAAATCACTGACAAGAGACAGGTGAGTAGGAGAAAAGGCCCTAGTGTTTAACGTGTGCACAGAAGCTAGAAGTTAACGTGTGCACAGAAGCCCTCAGAATGAAGACCCCAAGGTGTGAGTACTGGGGAGATGGTCCATTTTTATGCTTAGGTTCAACGAAGTGTGAACACCTGTGTAGAAATAATTGAACGAAAGGGGTAGGATACCACCTGTTAGAAATTAATACAGGGGTGCAAGGCAAGAAATGTGCTCTAAGCTCTGCAAAGGCACAGAATAGTTAAAAATAATAATCAACCATTGTCCCCTAGCTTGCTTTCCCATAATTACTACTTAGGAGTCATATATCTGATGGTTGAGAAGTCAAAGACCTAAAATGAAAGATTATTCTGAAATGTGAACGAAAGGAAACCAAGTCCAGGTTCTGTGTGGGCAACATTGGCTCTTATTTCCACCGGGGTGCGGGTGAGCTGAGCTCAAGGAGGAAGTCAGCACGTGGGCTAAGGTGGATGGAGGTGTTAAGAGTTGGAAGGGCGGGGGTTGGCACATTCCCTTTCCTGGGTGGGACATCCGATTTGGGTGGGTTGATTCTATTTGGGTGGGTTCCTACATTTGACTCCCTTAGTGGTCATAAAGATTCTCAACTTTCTCCACATAACACTACCCTTGTGAAACCTAAGGCTAGTTTTTTTGTTTTTTGTTTTTTTTTGGGGGGGGGTTGGTTGGTTGTTGTGATTCTGAATCAGGCCCTGATGAAGTTGGACCTTGCAGGTATGGGGAGCCAGCACTCTTAACTACCTTTTAATTACCAAGTTACAGTGTCCAGCTGTTTTTTTGTTTGTTTTGAGAAAGAATCTCACTCTGTCCCCCTAAGGTAGAGTGCCATGGCATCTTCATAGCTCACAGCAACCTCAAACTCTTGGGCTCAAGCAATCCTCTTGCCTCAGCCTCCCAAGTAGCTGGGACTGCAGGCGTCCGCCTCAATACTCAGTTTTTTCTATTCTTAGTAGAGACAGGATCTTGCTCTTGGTCAGGCTGATGACCTTGTGAGCTCAAACACTCCGCCTGCCTAGGCCTCCCAGAATGCCTGGACCTGAGGCTAATTTTTGAGATAAATTCCAGGCCTGGCTAACCCACGCAGACCTTTGGCCTGGAATTGACTCAGCACAAAAAGACAGTATCTACACTCCTATCGCACATCCAATTCCCTAACTCTGCCTGCCAAACTATCTTTAAAACCCTTTCTCCCAAATTTTGGAGGGGATATATCTGAGAAATTCCTGTGTCTCCTTGTTTGGCACTCTGTGATTTTTTTTTTTTTTTTTTGAGACAGAGCCTCAAGCTGTCACCCTGGGTAGAGTGCTGTGGCATCACAGCTCACAGCAACCTCTAATTCCTGGGCTCAAGTGAGTCTTCTGCCTCTGCCTCTCAAATAGCTGGGACTACAGGCGCCCGCCACAACTCCCGGCCATTTTTTGGTTGCAGCCATCATTGTTGTTTGGCGGGCCCGGGCTGGATTCAAACCCGCCAGCTCAGGTGTACGTGGCTGGCGCCTTAGCCCGTTGAGCCACAGGCGCCGAGCCAGCACTCTGTGATTTTAAACCCTTTATCCATTGTAGCTCTAGCTGTCTCGGTATATTGGCTCTTCTCTGCGCAGGGGGCAATACAACCTGGTTGGGCTGTAACAACCTAAGGCTAATAGACTGGGGACACCCAGCAAGGCCTGGCTGTCTAGATTCTTCTTGGCCTCTCTGAGAAGCATTTCTTCTGGGTATAGGGTGGGACCCTCTCTGAAATGGGGGTCTAAGGACCTATAGTCAAACAAGGTAGGGCAGATCATTTCTTTATACCCATACACATACCTTACACGTAAAGGAGGAGGGAAAGTTAGAGTAATATTTTAGGTTTTATGGCTGGCTTTGGGGAATAGAGCTTCTGGTTTCTATGACCTGCCTTAGGGAGGAAAGATTCTAATTTCTATGGCCAGCCTCGGGGGAGAATGGGACTGAGAGACAGGAGGGTAGGAGAGGGTCAGAGAAAAACTTTTGCTCTGAGGTCTTCATTTTAGGGTATCGTTTTTCTGAGTCCTAACACACAGGTTAGAGTGTAAACTGGTATAACCACTTTGGAAAACAACTTTAGATTTTCTTAGAAAATGGAATTTTTGCATACTCGGGGACCCAGCATCCTGTGCTTAGGTAAACATGGAAGAAACTTGCTCACGAGGACCAGCATCATGGTGCAAATGGCAAAGGAGTGGAGACAGCCCAAAGATCCGTGGAGGAAAGAATGGATAAAGAATATAAGAATGGCAGGAAGCAGCTCGCTGTGAGGAGTGTCCTCTCTAAGGAGGACCCTGATGACCCCTGCCTCCTGAAATTCACAGTCCTTTTCTCATACTGTATTAATACAAGGACTGGCCTGTGCGATGAACTGAATATAACGGAAGTGATGGTATGTCACCTCCAACAAGGCGCTTTAAAAGGTACTGTGGGTTCTATTTTAATTTCTTTTGCTCTTTCTCTTGGTGCTTGGCTCCAGGGCAAGCCAGCTGGTATGTTCCTAGCAGCCGTGTGTGTGGGGTGGGGAGGTGGGGGACTCTATTGGGGGTGTGTGATTCAGTGGCAAGGAACTAAGGCCTCTGTCTGCGGACAGATAAGTGGGCTTGGAAGGGGATCCTTCCCAGCCTTCAGATGACTGCAGTCCTGACTAACATCTTGACTGAAAATCATCAGAGCCACCCAGCTAAGCTGCTCCTGACCCTGGGGAATTGTGTGAGATAACAGATGTTTGCTATTTTAATCTGGGACATTTTGGGGGTAACTTGTTACATCAGATTAGATAACTGACGTAATCTTTGATATGCATAGAATAAAAAAAATAAAATATAAGTGGGGAAATAGTAAGAGGTAAAAGAAGGAAGGGAATCTGGATTGGAGTGAGGGCAGCTGGAAGCACCGAGAGCCTCTGGGCCCTGACGCTGGCGGTCAGCTCCGGAGGGAGGGGCAGTGGTGCAGGCTGCGGGCGGGGACCCTGGGGAGCCGGAAGCCGGCCGCGAGGCTGCAGGGCCGCCCTGGGCCACACGGGGGCGCCCCGAGCCGCCACATGGGGGCTGCGGGCGGGGAAAGGAGCGGGGACCGGGTCAGGGTCAGGGAAATTGTCAGCAGCTTTTCTCTTCTCCCCACTCCCCCTGTACCTTCCCAGCTGCTGAGTTTAATAATTTGTTGGGAGGGAAGCAGGCAGCGGTGGCTCACTCCTGTAATCCCAGCACTTTGGGAGGCGAGGCAAGTGGATTGCCTGAGCTCAGGAGTTCAAAACCAGCATGAGCAACAGGAGACCCCATCTCTAAAAATAGCCAGTGCTGGGGTAGGTGCCTTAATCCCAGCTACTGGGGAGACTGAGGCAAGAGGATCACTTGAGCCCAAGAGCTTGAGGTTGTTTTGAGCTATGACGCCATGGCACTCTATCCAGGGTGACTAAGTAAGACTCTATCTCAAAAAATAACAACAACAACAACAATAATAATAATAATTGTTGGGGAGGCCGGCAGAGTGGCTCATGCCTGTAATCCTAGCAGGTGTGGTGGCTGGGGGTGCTGATAGTCCGAGCAACTAGGGAGGCTGAGGCAGGAGGATCACTTGAACCCAAGAGTTTGAGGTTGCAGTGAGCTATGATGCCATGGCACTCTGTGGGACAGAGTGGGACTCTGTCTCAAAAAAAATAACAATTTAAAAAAATGAAATAAATCAAATAGTGAAAAAATAATTGGAGAATTGAATTGCACACAGGCCTTAGAATTGATGGAGGTGTTGGGGCTCATGACAAAATACCCCAAAGTATGGCACTATGGCTTGCTGAGAGTGCTGAGAAATGCTTCCCTAGGTTAACTCATGGTTGTGCAGACATCACAGAAGACACGTATACACCTAGGCTACACACCTGTACAGCATGTTACTGTACTGAATCTGGAGCAATTGTAACACATGGTAAGTTATTAAAACATAAAAGATATTGTAAAAATATGGTATTATGATCTTATGGTGACCACCATTATATATACAGTCAATTGTTAGCCAAAACATCTTTACATGGGACATAACTGTACTTTAACTGAAGGACATTGGAAGGGCCTCCGAAATCTGTCTCTGACCTTCTGCTCTCCTGTCCCCCACCCATCTTCCTCTCCCTGTTCCCCTATGAAGTGATTCATAGAAACCAGAATTTCTCTTCCCAGGAAGGTCCTAGAACCTAGAACCTGTCTTCCCCCAAACAAGTCATAAAATATAGAAAGGTCACTCTTTTTCCTCTCTCTTCTCCCTTGAAGACTTTCATTCCAGAGAAGTCTTTCCACATGCCCGTGGGGAAGAAATGCTATACAGACAGCCCAGGGAGACTCTCAGCAGACAGGCCTGGTCGGGTTCCCACTCAGCCCATTACCATGAGATGGCCTTCTCCTGTCTAACCATGCTTCTCCACAGCTGTGCACTCCTCATCAAACCTCAGCATAAAAATAGACAGTTTTCCCCGAGTCTTTGGCTCTTCATTTCTGGTTTCCCATGTCATGTAAAACTTTGATTAAATTTGTTTTAGCTGCCCTGGGCTGGGTTTGAACCCGCCAGCCTCGGTGTATGTGGCCGGCGCCCTACCCACTGAGCTACGGGCACTGCCTGATTAAATAAATTTGTTATGCTTTTCTCTTATTAACCCTTTTTTTTTTGTTTTACAAGTGTTGGCTGTGACCCTTATACTGGATCGGGAAAAGTATCACACTGTTCTGCCCCTACAGAGGGAAGAGGCTTTCCATGAACTCTGTCCATGGGTGGAGAGGAAGGGCTAAATTCGTCCTGTCCTATTTGCCATTGTGTCTCGTAGGGCCTAGCACAGTGCAGTCACATGGCGGGTATGTAGTGCTAACAACTGTAACATTTGCCCTAGCCCAGGAGCCCGTAGCCCACGTGGATTCTACACATGCTGGTGTGTGCCAGGAACTATTTAGAGTGCTCTCTAGGCATAACCTGGTTAATCCCCGTGTGGCTGAGTAGCACCCAGGATCCAGCCCCACCATTTTCTTGTCTTTGGGGGTAATGGCCAAAACTGCATTTCCCAGCCTGACTCCTTTGAGAATGATGGGTGAATTTTCAGATCCAACATCTGGACCCTCGCCTGAGATTTGGAAGGCGGGAGAGAGCAGAGGCCACCTTCCTGCTGCAGTGGCTGGTTCCTTGTGGCAGGCGGGGCCGTGCAGATGCACACTGATCCCTACAGCAGTGTCCAGTGTCCAGTCAGCACCCTTGGGGAGTCAGGGGACAGCGGGCAGCAGCAGTCCCGTCTGCTCCCAGTGTAGCCCAGAACTCAGCAGTGCCAATGGCAACCTCCACGTGCCCCTCTTCCTTCCTGCTCAGACAGAGGGGGCGGACCCTCAGCCTCACTCCTTGCCTTTCCCCACCCAGCCACTCCCGCCTGTAAGCACCTAACCCATCTCTAATCACTTTCTGCTCATAATACCTTGGGCGGTTCCTATCTCCTGCCCTGAACTCTGCTGACTCACACAACTCTTATTATTCTCATTTAATAGAGGAGGAAACTGAGGCACAGAGAGGTGAAGTAATCTTCCCAGAGCCACACAGACAGTGTGGTAGAGCCAGTCTTTGAACCCAGGTCATTCTGACTCCAGCACCCACCATTCTCACTGCCTTGGGGAATATGTGTTGCTGTGTGCCAGGTAGGAGGAGGCTCAGAACCATCAGGCAGGCCGCGGAGTTGGCTGCTGGGCAGGGAGGTCCTGAGGCAGGTTCCCAAGGTGGCTGGTCCTTCCTGAGCAGTGCAAACTACTTCTCCTTCCCGGGGAAGGTCCCAGCGGCTGGGCTGCCCCAAATGGAATACATGAGGCAGGGAGGATTTTGAAAAAAATTTATTTCAGATTAAAATGAGGCTACGAATGACCAGGTTATATTGTTTTGCATTTGTCAGGTAAAGTTCAAGTGGTAGTTGAGCCCTTCACCTGGGGCTATACTGTCCACCCTTACACTGTGCCCTTGAGGTGAGCAGGCCCCGCACCACATTGCCTCCCACGGTGGGCCCAGGGTTTTCCACCCAGATCCACAGTGACTGGAGAAACACTTCAGTGATCAGGTGAGTGGTGATGTGGGTGTCACTAGACCTGTGGGGGGCAAACTTGGGCAGTTCCAACCTGGTCAGCTCACAGTGGTTTGGTCAGCATCCCAGGGTGGAATGGAGCCCGGGAGCCTGACAGGCACCCACCCTCCACTCCGGCTATATGCCAGCTCACCAAGTAGAGAAATTACAGGGAAATATCAGTCACCTGGATGAGAATGTTCCTTCCTGCTTGCTGACACACTTTCTCCTTCTAGAACTTGGATGGGGGCGGCGGGGCAAGTGCTGTGTGGTGAGGTGAAAAGTAAATTGAGGGAGTTGATTGACGCTTCAAATGTGACTGAGCAGGACAGCCAGGTGGGCCAGTCCCTGCCCCCTGGTCAGATCTGTCTCGTGAGCCTCCATTCATTCATCCATTCTTTTATACATCCCACACCCTTGAATGCACACCAGGTATAATATTCAGATGCTCCAAGCCCCTGCCTCATGGAGCTTACATTCCAGGGTAGAACACACATCCCTGTATTTCCTTATTGACTAGTCCCTCTTTTACCAATTACCTTTAGGCAGCTGGATTCCAATTTCTTTTCAATAACTTTCTTAAAAAAATTTATTTCAGATTAAAATGAGGCTACAAATGACCAGGTTATATTGTTTTGCATTTGTCAGGTAAAGTTCAAGTTGTAGTTGAGCCCTTCACCTGGGGCTATACAGTCCACCCTTACACTGTGCCCTTTAGGTGAGAGCTTACCAATTTCCCTGCCTTCCCCCTCACTGGAATTTAATTGTGTTTTCGTTTCATATTAGTATCGAGTACATTGGATATTTGCTGTTCCACTTTTCTGATACTTACTAAGAAGAATGTGCTTCAACTCCATCCAGGTTAAGTACAAAAGATATAAAATCTCCATCTTTTCTTATGGCTGACTAGTATTCTATGGTATACAAATACCACAGCTTATTAATCCATTCATTGCAATAACTTTAGATGTGCTAACCTAGCTGCTGGTTGTCACCAGGACCTCAATTCCTGTAGATTTGGGCTCAGGGAATACAGACATTCACAGCAACCACATTATGGAGTCCTGTTAGTCTTCCTATTTTACAGATGTAGAAACTGAGGCTTGGAGACGTTAAATAATGTTCCCAGGCAGTCAGAGGTATTTTTGAACATCAAGGTTCATCTCTTAATAACCACTGCACTCCGTCTATGAGGAGCCATAAGAATCCACAAAGGGGCTTGGCGCCTGTGGCTCAATGGGCTAAGGCGCCAGCCATGTACACCTGAGCTGGCAGGTTCGAATCCAGCCCGGGCCTGCCAAACAACAATGACAGCTGCAACCAAAAAATGGCCGGGCGTTGTGGCGGGCGCCTGTGGTCCCAGCTACTTTGGGAGGCAGAGGCAAGAGGCTCGCTTAAGCCCAGGAATTGGAAGTTGCTGTGAGCTGTGATGCCACGGCACTCTATCCAGGGTGACAGCTTGAGGCTCTGTCTCAAAAAAAAAAGAATCCACAAAGGGCCATTGAACTAAGTCAGAGTTTATAAGACAGGAGTTGTGCAGAGAAGCAGAATATGAAATGGGTAGTTTGTTATAGAAATGAGATCTTATGTAACTGTGGGAACTGGAGAAGAATTGTCTGGAAGGTTACTGACCATGCATCCTGTGTGGGCCTGGAATGTCTGCAGGGCAGCATCTGGGAAGGAAAGCTGGAAGTGAAGTGTGGGAGAACAAGCACAGACAGCCCTGTGAGGGCAAACAGAACCCATGTCTCCTCTGACCCTTCCAGTCCTGACGTCCCAGATGACTGTAGAGCAGGGGTCCTCAAACTACTGCCCGCGGGCCGCATGTGGCCCGCAGAGGACGTTTATCTGGCCCGCCGGATGTTTTTGCCTCCCCTGCCTGTCCTGTTTAGCAGCGGACTCATCCCAGCCGGCAAAATCTGTTAGCGGAAAAACCACAGGTTGCATTCCCAAATAAAACATGTGTGGATTCACTGGAAAAGTTGCAAAAGGAGTTCCAATTTAGATTTACAGAGCTTCATCTCCATGAACAGGACATACAGCTTTTCTATAACCCATTTTCTATTGACACTGAAAATGTGGAGGTCAGTCCCTGAAGTCGTCTCCCCAGCCTCAAGCACTGCCTCGGGCGGTGTCTCCTGCAGGCAGGAGCCAGGCGCTGCAGGGTGCGGCAGGGGCAGCCAGCGCTCTCGCGGCTCCTCCGGCTATCCGGCTTCTCCATGGGGTTGGCCTGCAGCGCCCGGATGCTCTAAGAACATTTCCACTGTTGCTCGGAGGACACACGCAGTGGGATTCAGAATTCCTGGAGAATTAATTGCCTTTGTGAGAAGCTGGAAGTATTTCTTTAAATTCCGTTTCTTAGTTTTTCAAAGAAACATCAAGAAACCATGAACAACATTAGTAATGAAGAGTTTGACTGCCACTTGCTTGATGAAGGTTCTACTGGGAGATGGGGTCACACTTATCAAGGACATTCTGGATCACAAAATCAATGAAGTTTCCTCTGCTGATGATAAGGATGCCTTATATGTAGCAGACCTCGGAGATGTTCTGAAGAAACACCAAAGATGGTTAAAAGTTCTTCCTCGTGTCACTCCCTTTTATGCAGTCAAATGTAATGACAGTAGAGCGATTATGAAGACCCTCGCTGCCACTGGGACAGGATTTGACTGTGCTAGCAAGACTGAAATACAATTGGTGCAAAGTCTCAGGGTACCTCCAGAGAGGATTATCTATGCAAATCCATGTAAACAAGTGTCTCAAATTAAGTATGCTGCCAATAATGGGGTCCAGATGATGACTTTTGACAGTGAAGTTGCCAGAGCACATCCAAAGGCCAAGTTGGTTTTGAGGATTGCCATTGATTATTCCAAAGCAGTCTGTCGACTCAGTGTTAAATTTGGTGCCACCCTCAAAACAAGAAGACTTCTTTTGGAATGGGCAAAAGAGCTAAATATTGATGTCATTGGTGTCAGCTTCCACAGAGGAAGCGGCTGTACTGATCCTGAGACCTTCGTGCAGGCAATCTCTGATGCCCGCTGTGTCTTTGTCATGGGAGCTGAGGTTGGTTTCAG
>CAUYRH010138581.1:0-22665 GCA_963574655.1 Perodicticus potto | reverse complement strand
CAAAAACCATGAAAAGAATGAAAGAAGATAAATACCTTCAGAAAAGAAATCAGACGATTTTATAATAATAATGCAAAGAAAGTAACATTCACATTGTCAAATAAGAGTATGTCTATTATAGAATGCTTTAACTCTGAGGCTCAGTATGGAGTCATCAGTTAACTTATTTTTTCCCCAAAGTTTCAAAAAATAGAGATTTGTGTTATTCCTATATTCTGGATACAAGTTCTCTATCTGATATGTGATCGGCAAATTTCTTTTTCCATTATGTGGGTTATCTGTTCACCTCCCATATAAAAAAATTTTTTAAGTATTAAAGTTTTAAATTGTGATGAAGTCTCATTTATGTATTTTTCCTTTTGTTGCTTTTGCTTTTAGTGTTACATCCAAGAAACAATTGTCTAACATAGATGCAGTTCTATGTTGTCTTCTGAGAAATTTAGTTCTTATGGTTTGTGATCCATTTTGAGTTAATTTTTATGTATTGTAAGGCAGGAAGTCCAACTTAATTTTTTTGCATGTGAGTACCTAGTTGTCCCAGAACCATTTATTGGAATAGTTCTTCTTTCTCCACTGAATTGTCTTGACACCTTTGTCAAAAATCAATTGACCAGTGGGGGCAGGTAAGATGGCTGCTTTCAACAGAAGCACCGGTCCAGAGACAGAGATAATGGCAAAAGAAGGCAATCAGGATATCCAAATAGAGTCAGAGGAGATCAAACTTTCATTCTTCACAGATGATATGATTGTATACCTGGAAAACTCCAGGGACTCAACTACAAAACTCTTAGAAGTGATCAAGGAATACAGCAGTGTCTCAAGATACAAAATCAATACTTACAAATCAATAGCTTTTATATTTACCAAAAATAGTCAAACTGAAAAAATAGTCAAGGACTCTATTCCTTTTCCAGTAGTGCCAAAGAAGATGAAATATCTGGGAATTTACCTAACAAAGGATGTGAAAGATCTCTATAAAGAGAACTATTAAGCTCTGAGAAATGAAATAGCTGAAGATATTAACAAATGGAAAAACATACCATGCTCATGGCTGGGAAGAATCAACATTGTTAAAATGTCCGTACTACCCAAAGCAATATACAAATTTAATGAAATCCCTATTAAAGCACCACTGTCATACTTTAAAGATCTGGAAAAAATAGTACTTTGTTTTATATGGAATCAGAAAAAACCTTTAATAGCCAAGATATTACTCAGAAATAAAAACAAATGGCAAGGAATCACACTACCAGACTTCAGGCTATACTTTAAATCTATAGTGATCAAAACAGCATGGTATTGGCACAAAAATAGAGAGGTAGATGTAGAGAACAGAATAGAGAAACAAGAGATGAACCCAGCCACTTTTCATCATTTGATCTGTGATAAGCCTATCAAAACAAGAATTGGGGAAAAGATTCCCTGTTTCACAAATGGTGCTGGGTGTATTGGCTGGCAACTTGTAGAAGACTAAAACTGGACCCACACCTTTCACCATTAACAAAAATTGATTATTACTGGATAAAAGATTTAAACTTAAGACATGAAATTATAATGATACTTGGAGCAAGTGCAGGGGAAACACTTGAAGAAATTGGCCTGGGAGAATATTTTATGAGGAAAACACCAGGCAATTGAAGCAACACCAAAAATACATTACTGGGAACTGATCAAAGTAAAAAGCTTCTGCACAGCCTAGAACACAGTAAGTAAAGCAAGCAGACAGCCCTCAGAATGGGAGAAAATATTTGCAGGTTATGTTTCTGACAAAGCTTTGATAACTAGAATCCACAAAGAACTTTATAAGAGAAAAACCCAACTGATCCCATTTCATTGTGGGTAAGAGACTTGAACAGAAGCTTCTCTGAAGAAGACAGGTGCATGGCCTACAGATACATGAAAAAATGCTCATCATCTTTAATCATCAAAGAGAAATGCAAATCAAAACCACTTTGAGATATCATCTAATTCCAGTAAGAGTAGCCCATATACCAAAATCCCAAAACTACAGATGTTGGAGTGGATGTGGAGACTTCTGCACTGCTGGTGGGAATGCAAGCTAATACATTCCTTTTGGAAAGAAGTTTGGAGAACACTTAGGGAACACTAAAAGTAGACCTGCTGTTTGATCCTTCAATTCCTCTACTAGGTGTATATCTAGAAGACCACAAACCATTTTGCAACAAATATATCTGCATTAGAATGTTTATTGCAGCCCAATTCATAATTGCCAAGTCATGGAAGAAGCCCAAGTGCCCATTGACTCATGAATGGATTAATAAATTGTGATATATGTATACCATGGAATATTATACAGCCTTAAAAAATATGGAGCCTTTACCTCTTTTATGTTTACATGGATGGAGCTAGAACATATTCTTCTTAAAGTAAAGTTTCTTCTAATGGGGAAAGTGTCTTCTTCTTGAGTAAAGAGCCTTTACCTCTTTTATGTTTACATGGATGGAGCTAGAACATATTCTTCTTAAAGTAAAGTTTCTTTTTCTTGAGTAAAGTTTCTCAAGAATGGAAGAAAAAGTATCCAATATACTCAGTACTATTATGAAACCAATATATAATCACCCACACTTTCGTATGAAAGATAAAACACCCAAAATGAAGGAGGGAAGAGGAGGGTGAGGGAAGAGGTTGGGGGAGGCCAGGTGGAGGGAGGGTATCCATGGGACCTTACCTATGGTGCACATTGCAAGAGTACACATCAAATCTATTAAGAGTAGAGTATAAACGTCTTAAAACAATAATTAAGTGAGGTGAAGGCTATGTTAACTAGTTTGATGTAAGCATTCCAAATTGTATATAAAATCATCACATTGTACCCCATAAATGCATTAATGTACACAGTCATGACTTAATAAAAAAAATTAAGAGAAAAAAAAATCAATTGACCAAAAGAGTAAGCAACATATTTTTTTAAGAACATATATATCATGCCAGTGTTATGTAATAAAATAATGTCTTACACTGAGGGTATGTCTCTAGAGAGTATTTAGCCAGAGTTTTTGTCTATCATTGGCTAATTGTTAGTTATACAAATGTGTCTACACTCCCTGGGTAAGTACACAGAGTAAAATCTCTACTGGATTTATTTAGGCCAATGAACACAGAGCAAACTGGCCAGCCAAACTGGCTCATTTCCTGTCATCCTGTTATTTTACCATCGTCATGCAGAGTTCCCTCTTGGACAATGGCCCCATCATTCTTACAGTCACTCTGTCTCAAAACCTGGGAGTACTTGGTTTCCTTTCTCTACATTCAGCTATGAGAATTTGTCCATTTTCCCTCTGCATCGTTCTATATCCTCCTTCCTTCTTACCCCTGCTGCCACTGTCTTGTCTGACTTGCAGCCTTTGCTGCCATTTACATGTGTTAGGCAGGTGTGTCCCCATTGAGCTCCAACCCTCTGTTCTTCCTTTCTCTTAGCCCCTCCTGCTAGAAGGCAGGCCACTGCTACAGTGCCCTTCCTCACAGGACAGCGCTATCAAATCACTCATCTGGTCACAAACCCTGGGGCTCCCCAGCAGCCCTCTCTGGATACACGCAAGCTTGAGTCTAGGATGCAGGTGGTGCCACCCTACCCCATCTGTTCTGGTTCCTGTCTGTTCCTCTAATAGAGAGAGATAGTCCTTGCCATGCCACTCACCTGAATACTCTCATTTTTCAAAGACAAAATCAAATTCCATGTCTTTTTTGAAGATTTTTCCTATTCCCATAGTATAAACAATTCTTCCTTTTCCTTTGTACGCAAAGCAGTTTTTGTTGTCTTTATTTTAGTTTTTATTACATTCTACTTTACATTGTAACAACTTTAGTAGACCTTTTCTCTCTCTTTCCAGCCTGGAAGTTTCTAAGGATAGGAATCCTGTTTCTCATTCCACAGGTACCTATGAGGGTACTTGGCAAGGAGACTAATGTGTCACAGACCATCAGTGCCTGTCGTCCCAAGTTGAACTAAGCAACAGGCACTTACGTGGACTTGTTGGGGAAGCAGGTATAAGACATAATTCCTGCCCTTGGGGAAAGTAGCAGGTATTGAAATGCTTTGCACATGTTCTGCACAAAATGAGAACGCTGTATTGCTGCAAAGTTTAGGAGGGGAAAGGAAGAACATAGTGAAGTTCTAAACCAGGACAAGAAAAGTGAAGGAAAAGAGAGAGGAACGAAGGAGAGATTTACTTTGGGAAAGTTAACTGCTCACAATGTGCCTGGGCAGGCTGCGGTCTTGTTTTCTCTCACCCATCCCAGGCGAGGGGCCCTTTGGCAAGCCTGCTCACACCAACACCAGAAGAGACAGGGCTTGTAACGGGGTGTAGAGCAAGGAGCAAGGCACTAACCATGGGGCACACATTTTGGTAGTGCCGTAGGTAAGTTACATGTCCCATGGCTTCTCCTGGACCACCAAATGGCATGTCGACCAATTCAGAGTTATCACAGATTTTCTCCAGCAGGGACTGTAAGGGAATAAGACCTGAAAACCCAAAGGCCCCACTTCATTGAATGGATTAAAGTCCCTCCCATGTGTCTTAGCATGGCACTCATTATGGGCAGTCTGGGAGAACCAAGAAGATGGCACTCAAACCATCTCTAGGCTCTGCTATACCAACGCAGCCATTGAGAGACAGGGGACACTGTTGAATCATTCTGAGATGGTTGGCTTCTGAATCAGGGTTTCACACATTCAGCTGACTAAATGGCTTAGAAACCAGTCTTGTCTAATGGGACGGCTATAAATCACCTGTGTTTGCGAAGTATGTTCCACCTGCTTTGCCCCACACAGTAACAAACAAACTACCTTGGCAAAATGCATACAATGAGGCTTTCTTCTTTTCAAATACCAGTGATAATTCTGTAAATTCTTCCGCAATCCTAAGAAAACTTGCTCAAGGAACAATATTACTGAGAAGTATTAAGTTGCTGTGATATATTTTACAATGAAGTAATTTCAGTTTTGAAGACTAACCCATGGTTGGTTTACTCTACATAAGAGGGCAGAGGAGCGGTCACATTCACAAGAATTCAGAGAGAAGGCAGATCCCCATTTCCTGCCTGCCCACCAGTCCTTTGCATAGGACTGCCTGCCACACCCGGCCGCCATTCATGTCAGCTTCCTACCCTTCCCTGGCCTGGGTGCCCAGAACACCCTTCTCCAGGTCTCTTCTTTGTGGTGATCACCGTCTGTCCTGCATCTGTCCGCTCTGCACACAGCAGCTTTGAGTGCTCAGCAGTTTCCCCTCCTTTGTGTTACCCTCTCTTTCTGCCAACTTTCTAGGAGTGTGGGCCTTGCTTATTTCTTTTGTGATACTTAAAAATATATTATAAACAATCTCAAATTTACTGAAAAGTCCTAAGCATAGTACAAAGCACGTTTCGTCGCCTGAATTATTTGAGACTAAGTTCTTGACCCAATGTCCTTTCATTCCCAAAACTTTTGAGTCTATTTCCTTTAAATAAGGACTTTGTCAAGTAACTACTCTGCAGCTGTCAAGGGGAGGAATGGACACTGAAATCCCCTACCTAATCCTCACACCCACTCTCACCTCACCCGTTACCAGTAATGTCCTCTGCAGCCAAAGGGGGCAGTTCAGAATCACGTGCTGCCCTCAGCTCTCATGTCTCTTCAGCCCCTGCAACCAGAATGGCTCCTCAGGCTTTCTTTGACTTTCATGACCATGATATTTGGGAAGGATGTAGGCCAGTTATTTTGTAGAATGCAAACCACATTTGGGGTTTGTTTAATATTTTCTCCTTTTTTTCCCTTAGAGGTGAGTAGGGACGCTCCCAACGCTGCCTACACTGGGAGTGCTGTGGCTATTCATGGCATGGTACAGCCCACTGTGGTCTTGAACTCCTGGGTTCATGTGATCCTCCCACCTAAGCCTCCTGAGTAGCTGGGACACAGGCACTTCCACTGTGCCCACCTCCTGATTACATTCCATCAATTGGCACAGTATTTCAATTCGTCCCATTACTGATGATGTTCACTTTTTTTTTTTTTTTTTAATTAAGGTGATGTCTACCAGGCTTAACTATAAATTTCTGTTTTTCCTTTTGAAATTAAAAAGTACTGTGTGGGAGATAACTGGGAAACCATGTACTATCCCCAATCAGATTTTCAAGTCATTAAATTTTTCCACTTATTTTTAGGGCTAGCTGATTTGGCAGGTGAGTTGTTACACACTCTTTGGCAGATTCCCACTCCATGGCCACCATCCTGTTCATTCATTTTCATATCAGTGTGGACTCACAGATTTTCACTGAGTGGATTGTAATCATAACTGTCATTTGTTCCAATGCTTAAACTGTTGTGTCTTGCCCTTTTTCTTTTTGATGTCGCCATCATTCTTCCAGAGTGTTCTCACTTTCTGACATAACGAGGCTTATCCTGTATCTTCTCTCATCCAAACCTGGACTCAGCCATTTTGCCAAGGAGCCCTGGCTTCCTCCAGGTATTTAGAAGCTAATGTCGGAGTGCTAAATGTGCTCACTGTTGTTGATGTATCACTGCCCAGGCCCTCTCCGTAGACAGAGCTGGGGAGTGTGTAGAAACACACACATTTACCTCTGTTTAGTCACCATTGTATACCCTTCTTGAAAATGAGTTTACACTACCTCTAATTCTGATGGAACACTGCAGGGTGTATTTTCTACATTTGTGACTCACAGCTCCCTCAAACTCAACATGTTTAAAACTGACATCTTCTCAGTGCTCTCCAGCTATTTCTGTCCCTCAATCTCCCACCCTTTGATGGCGTCACCCCTCTTGTTGCCTGCATCTTCCTTTCCCACGGCCCTTCACACAGACCTGCATTGCGGTCTCTCAGCTAGCCCCAGGCAGGCACCATCTCTTTATCCACTGCTCGCCCTTTTCCTTTTCATACAGGAATTCAGATTCACTTCCTCCAGTGTTCCAGAAATTTCTAATGTTTTCTTTTTTTTTTTTTTATCACAGGCAGAATAAAATCCAAAGGCCTTCCCAGGGCTCTCTAGAGCTCCCCAGGACCAGACTTGCCCTTTCTAGATGTTTACAACATGGTGAGCAGACACACTGGCCTCCTTGTCCTTATGTAACACGTCAAGTGCATCCCTGCCTGGAACCCTTTGCAGCTGCTTTCTCTGTGGAGATGCGGCCCACACCTGCACGGCTTGCTAGCTCATCTCCTTTGGGATTTTTACTCAATTATTATCTTCTCAGCTAGGCCTTCCTGATTCTTTGGAGAACTAACAAGCCCTCCAAGCCTTCTTGTCCCTTCTCCTGCTTAATTTGAATTTGTAACCATTATTGCTTTCTCACATTGTATTCTGCTGCCAGTCTTCCCTGAAACAACGAAAGATCTAAGGGTGTATGGATGTTGTCCTTCCTTTTGTCTGACTGCTGTATCTCTAAGATCTAGAATAATGCTTGACACATAGTAGGTACACAATGTATGTTTGTCGAATGAGTAAACATTTCAGCATAGTCTTCTTAATTGTATTACATAGTGGCTTAATATTGTATTATGTTGTATGCCATAATCAATTAAATAATTCCCCTACACTGGACACTTAGGTTGCTTCTTGCTTCTATTTCCCCCCATTTTTATGGGCACTGCTATCATGAAGAGGAATAGTGTTTGTATGTTTTTATTTGTTTCCTGTGAATGAAATTTTAAGAAAGATTGGGTCAAAGACTAATATATTTATATAGTGCTATAAGTCATTTACTGCTTTCCAAAAGAGTTGCAAGGTTTAAAAATCCTAAGAGCAATAACTGGGCATAAGATCTCTTTTTTGAATAATTAACATACGTAGCCCCAAATTTAAAGGTATAGGGGTGTATGGTAAAACGTTTCCCTCCCCTGGCTCCTGTTCTCCATTCCCAGGTCCCACCTACCCTCCACCCATAATTACTGCTAGTTGTTTCTCACATCCCCTGCCAGAGTTCATATGTTAATGTGCACAGGGAATCCAGCACCTCAGCACCCACTCCACACTTTTGCTTTCTCTCTACTGGGTCACAGAGTGCCCCTCATTCCTTCTTGCAGTGCACCGAGTGCAGGGCCTTACCCCACTGCCTGCATGTGCCATAATTTAATTCTAAACCTCTAATGCCAACCTTTAGGCTGTTTCTACTTCCTGCTATCACAAAGAATCTTGTATTTCCTATGTATGTAAGTGTTTCTGCAGGATAAATTCCAAGAAGTAGAGGTGCTGGCCCCAAGAGCTGATGTGTTTACAATTCACACACACCAGTGTACCCGTGAGGGGCTCCCTCTGCGCTGGGCGATTTACTCTCCCTCCACCAACACAGAGAGTGTGTGTTTCCTCTCAGCATTGCTAAACTAATGTTACTAAAATTCTGGATTTCTCAAAAATTAATAAAGTGAAAAATAATAGTGTTATTTCAATTTGCATTTCTTTATCACAAGACATTGAACATCCTTTCATACACTGCTTTTCTCTGTGAACTGTGTCTTCACACCTTTTGTACATTTTAATGCAGCGGTTATTAGTTTTTCCCTATTAACTTCTGTGAGAGCCTCAGGTGTTAGAGACAGTGGCTCTTTATAATATGAATTACATATTATAATATGTAATTTTACCCTTGAACTTGATCACTAAGGTTTAATAAAATTTATTAATATTTTCTTTCGTAGTTAGACTAAACTTCCAGGAAGATAATTCTCCCATGAGTTCTCCTATAACTTCATAGTTTTGAGCTTTTATGTTTATGTCTTTGACCCATTTGAAATTCATCTTGAGGGTGGTGCCTGTGGCTCAAGGAGTAGGACGCCAGCCCCATATACCGGAGGTGGTAGGTTCAAACCCAGCCCCGGCCAAAAACTGCAAAAAAAAAGAACTTTGTTTTGGTATATGATGAAAGTATATGGATCCAATTTAAATTTTTTCCAGATGGCTAGCCTATTGTCCTTCTACCACTTAGTGAATAGTTCATCTTTTGCCACTGATTTCTCTCTCCCTCTCTCACACATGCACACATACACACACGTATGTAATTTGCACACACGTATGTGATTTGCAAAATTTGGTGCTCTCTGTTCCACTGTTCTGTCTACTGTACTATGGGAGGAAATCCTTTAATTTAACTGTAAGAAGTGGCTTTCATTAATTTCTGCCTTCCATAGCTAGATTTCATCCATATTGCACTGTTTTTAAGAAGAATGAGGAAGGTCACTCTTCCTGCCCCAGTCTGGGCCCAGTGCCTGGCCTCCTGCATCACCCTCTCCTCCACTGCCAGCTTGAATCCAACCTAACTTCTCTAGCTCTGACTCATGGCACCTCTGTCTCAGCAAGGCTGTTGCCATTCCCCACCCCCCAGTAAGCACCACCAACACTACAGCCTCACAATGTCCCTTTTGCCCCTCTTTCTGTCATCCCATGTTCAATCTTTGGAAAGCCCCGTGTACTACATCTTTAAAGTAGGCCCGAAATCTCCCTCCTTTCCACCATCAGCACTCTTGTCCAGGTCACCGGTCTGACCTGTCAGGATTCCTGACATGAGCTAGTTTGGTTCCTGTTCCCACTCTTGTACTTCCACATTCCATTTGATTTGGAGCAGCCAGACTGATCTTTTCAAAGCAAGGGCTGGATTATAATCATCCCAAAGCTGAAAACCTTGAAGACTTTTCACTGTCTTTGGAACAAAGTCTAAACTCCTGGCACCTGCCTCCTCTCTGTGCCCACTTTCTGTCATGGTCCCTCCCTGAGCTCCCCTCTGCTGAGCATACCACGCCCACCCTAACCTTTGCAATAGTTGATGCGTTTGCCTGGAAATTGTGTCTCTCCCAGCTTCTTGTGGCTCCACTTCATCCTTCAGACCTCACTGCAAAGCTCCAAGGTGACCTTAACATTCTGACCCAGGTTACTCTACATCACGGCATGGTATTATTTCTTATAATAGAAAATGTGTTGGCCGGGCAAGGTGGGTCATGCCTATAATCCTAGCACTTGGGAGACTGAGGCGGATGGATTGCTTGAGTTTGTAGGTTCTGGACCAGCTTGAGCCAGAGCGAGACCCCGTCTCTAAAAAATAGCCAGGCATTTTGGCGGGTGCTTGTAGTCCCAGCTACTTGGGAGGCTGAGGCAAGAGGATCACTTGAACCTAAGAGTTTGAGGTTGCTGTGAGCTGTGAGGCCACAGCACTCTACCAAGCATGACCAAGTGAGACTGTCTCAAAAAACAAAAAAAAAAAAAAAAAAAAGAAAAATGTTTCTGGATCACAGAACACAGCACGTGCTAGGTGAATATCATCTCATTGATGTACCAGTCACATAAAAGGACACTAGCCGACCTCCACTTTACAGGTGAGATAATTTCTCCAAAGTCATGTAGCTACAAGCCAACTGAAAATCAACTGTTTACTTCATTGCCTGTATCTGCACAACTGAAAAACTGCCCCAGAGCTGGTCCTGGTCTCTTTTAGTTCATTGCCTATCCCAAGAACACGAAGGAGGCATGCCTTAACTTTGTAATGCCCAGAGAATGCTCACTAAATGAAGGTAACATGAACACTCTGGGTGATGGTGAGGCACTGAGGATGTTGAGGAGAGAGCCCAGATTGGCTTCCTTATGGGTTTATGCCTAACCCTCCTGGCCAGGCATGCAAATCAAGAGAACTGCTGGGGAGGTGGAGAGTGGAGGCAGCAGTGCCCAGGGTCCTTCTTCCTTGGTAGCTACCACAGGACTGGGTTGGCCACATGGCTAAGCTTGGGTGGATACAAGCTGGAGTCATTGCTAAGGACCCACCACCAGCACTCTGTGCTTATAGCAGCTAGGACAGACTGAGGGTACTGTCCGTAGGTTCCAGAAATGCAAACACCATACCCTAAGCCTTTGCTGACACTGTTCTTAGATTTTAAACACGGCAAGTAAAAAGCATCTACATATCCCTAACTCTGATGAATGACCCCAAAAAGTTTAAATAAACTGAACAAAGCAAATTTGCAATATTTGTAAACGTTCCTATCTTCCATCAAATTGCATTTTTGTTGAGGTTTTTATGCACAGAGTCATATAATTCAAAACTGCTTTTCAACCTTCACTAACATTTCCTCTCTGATCAGTGAATCCATACATGTTAACACTCTACAAGAATCACTGTATATGACAGGCCCCACAGAAAACACTGGGGTTGCCTGGACCTGTCATGCTGAGTGCTGATGCATGGGCCCCTCACCAGTCACTGTTCCACATGCACAGCATGCCCTCAGGACCCCCAGCCAAGGCCATGACTGCAAACCCCTGCACTCTGGGGCCCGTCTGCATGTGCCCAGCGTCCACTCAGTCCAGACGGCCACACCAGGGCCTGTGGCTCCGCACAGACCTGCCGCCCCTGCCACCATTACCTCCCAGTAGGCTGAAGGACTGGCTGTCTTCCTTCTGCCGATGTGCTGGTAAGTTTTCCATGTCAGTTTGCCATGGAGAGCCATTTAGGGAATTTGTTCTGTCTCACCAGCTCTTCCAAGTGGTTGGCTGGGCAAAGCTGCGACAGCCAGCCCGGCTTCCACACTGGGCAGCAGTCAAGCTCCCCAATTGCGGCTCATCCCTCAAGGGCTCCCCCTCATCCTCTCAGAGGCTACACGCCAGAGAGCAGCGCCCGCCTCACATGGCGTCCATTTGTGCTTGCTTTAGTGCCCTGCCTTTTACTTCGAAGTTTCAAAGACCTTTTTTTTAATTGTGAAAGGTGAGGTCTCGCTCTGGCACAGAGTATATTATAGTTTGTGGCCACTCACAGCTCACTGTGACCTCCCACTCCAGGGCTCAAGTGATCTTCTCCCCTGGGCCTCCCAAGCAGCTGGAACTACAGGCGTGTACCTTGCTAAGAACTATTAAGTCCTTAGTATTATCACTTTAAGAACTTACCCTTTGATAATCCTACTATCACTAAACACATATTTGTAATGCTTATACTCTTTTAAAATCTCACCTATAATAGGTGATCAAATAAACTTGTCGAATTGAATCTTGCATCATTTACAAAGCAAAAATGAATCTATAACAGATTTTATGTCATAGAAATAAGAAATATTAAAAAATAACACAAGCTGATACACTGGAGTAAGTAGCACAGAGAAAAGTCAAAATTAATTAGTCTTAGTAATTTAATTTCTAAATGTTTGAAACATCTATTTACACTAAGATTTACTTACTTGAAAAATTTTAAAGTATACCTTAAATATGCATTTCAAGTATCTACTTTCAGTATCTACTAATTAAAATTTCCTTTTAAATTATATCTCAAAAATTATAGTCTTTAGCATCAAATTTTATAGTTTAAAAAAAAAATTTTATAGTTTTAAAAAGTATATCGTGATGTATGCAGAGATGTTTGGACTTTGAATTCTTTAAAGAGATGGAACATTAGTCTCAGTGCCTGTGGCTCAAGTGGCTAAGGCACCAGCCACACACACCTGAGCTGGCGGGTTTGAATCCAGCCCGGGCCGGCCAAACAACAATGACAACTGCAACCAAAAAATAGCTGGGCATTGTGGTGAGCACCTGTGGTCCCAGCTACTTGGGAGGCTGAGGCAAGAGTATCATTTAAGCCCAGGAGTTGGAGGTTGCTGTGAGTGGTGATGCCATAGCATCACCTCTACCCAGGGTGACAGCTTGAGGCTCTGTGTCAAAAAAAAAAAAAAGATGGAACATTAGAAGATAAAAATCACATTTTTGTACAAGCTACATCCTATAGTTAATGGCATTCTAAAATAAAAATTGGGGGCTGTGGGACTTTGTAATTATCCTCTGCTTCCTTTTCTTTCTTTCTTTTTTTTTGAAACAGAGTCTAAATGTTGTTGCCCTTGGTAGAGGTGCCATGGCATCATAGCTCACAGTAACCTCAAACACTTGGACTTAAGTGATCCTCTTGCCTTAGCCTTCTGGGTAGCTAGGACTACAGGTGCCTGTTACGTCTGGCTAGTTTTTCCATTTTTAGTTGAGATGGTGTCTGGCTCTTGCTCAGGCTGGTCTTGAACTCCTGAGTTTAGGCAATCTACCCAGCTTGGCCTCCCAGAGTGCTGGGATTACAGGTGTGAGCCACTGCACTCAGCCTCTGCTTCTTTCATACATTTTTACTTCTCTCTTTCCAGTGAGTTCTTTCTACCCCTTTTTGTGAATATGGAAGAGTCCAGTCACCTCCTGTGGGCCTTCCTAAACTACATAGGCTGATAGCAAACTGTACGCACCTTGGGTTCCCTTGTGACTCAGGACCTGTCAACCAGAAACAGGGCCTGACTGTGCTACTTCAGCTAGCAAATATGGCATTAGTAATACTTCAGGGCCTGGCCAACAGGTTTGCAGGGTTGAAAGACAAGAATGAGGCATCTGGCTTACTGACTCAGCCTACAGCCCACACCAACTGATTCTGGAACCTGGAGTTGGAGCAGTAGCTTCAAGGTCACACAGCTCCTTGCTGTTGGTGCTGGCTTCTGGCTGTGAAAGAGGCATCAGCTTCCATGATAGCCTGGTTCTTCGGCGTTACTTAAAACTTCAACCTAGAGTCTATTTCTTCAGTTTTCCCAATGATTCTATAAGCCATTTGCAATCCTTTAGTATGTTCTATTTAAGTTGGAATAGACTTCTTTGTCACTGAGCCTGACTGACAGCTTTGACATGCAGTTGAGTATATAGACCCTGTACCAAATATTCTACATGCAATGTTTAATGTGTAGTAATGTGTAGAATTAGAGGGGTAAAGGAACTTAAATATACACACTTCCCTAGACAAATCAACAACTACGACTAAAAGGCAAAGACAAAATCATGAACAAGTCAAACAATTTGGTGTTCTCTCTTACGGAAATAATCTATCTTTTTGAGAAATAGGCGAAATAAGGAATGAACCACTTCACTTATAAGAAATCCCTAGAGCAGTGATTTTCAATTGGTGTACCATGAGAGGATCTCAGTTGTGCCATGAAAAATGTTAAAGACCATTAATGAAATTATTTTCAAATGAAGTTCAAAGCATAGTAAATGTAATTTTTTTATTCTTTTTTTAATCAATATAATCAGTGTGTCAGGAGAGATTTAAAAAAGATTGAAAAATACTGCTCTAGAGAATGGGGACCTACATAGTAATTAATTTCTTGGACTAAGGTCTTTTATATATTGCCATTGTTTTTTTTTGTTGCAGAGAAAAATTTGCAACAAAATATAATTTATAATATGGCAAGAATTATAGCATTTTTACATGAGAACAATATAGTCAATAAAGCAGGAGTACACCCAGATGATTTATCTTACTTCTCATTTATTGCTTAGTACAGTTTCATTGAAGATAATCACAAGTAAAATACTACTCAGCAAGGATGCCAAATTTTTCTTTATTTTTTGAAACAGTCTCACTTTGTCACCCTTGGTAGAATGCTGCGGTGTCATAGCTCACAGAAACCTCAAAGTCTTGGGTTCAAGTGATCCTCTTGCATCAGCCTCATGGGTAGCTGGGACTACAGGTGCTCACCACCATGTCCGGCTATGGGGTGCACAATTTTTATTAAAAAAACAATTTTTTATTATTTTATTTTATTATTTGATAACCAGTAGTTAAAATACCTAGCTTATATCTAATCCAATAACAGTTTAAGAAATATTTGAGATTACGTATTCTCTCAGAACCATCATCACATATCACAGAAACCATAGCATCTAGGTACCTGATACTCAGAAAGAATGGCAAGCCATTCAGAGGAGCCTCACTGTGAATGGGGATTTTCCCTGCTGACAGCATTCAGAGTATGTGATGATGCTGGCATATGGTGAAGACGACCCCTGGACAAGCCAGGAAGAGGAAGGCCCACCTGGGGATCTAGAATGGCACAGGGATTACAGAGGCTGACAGGCAGCAGGAGTCCTCATGCCAGCTTCTTCAGAAACAGTTCTAATGGTGGTAAATGTTAGAATCATCGTCTACAGACAGAGGCAGCTCACCAGTGATACTGAACGATGTCTGAATGACAGTAAAAAGCAAACAAGTAAACAACTAAAGGAAACTTTATCTGTAGAACAGTTTTGAGGAAAAGACCTTTTCCTGGGGCTGCAGATGAACCCTCCCAGTGGTCAGAGTCACATATCAAATATTCCAAAACAGAGCATTCTAAAGCCTCTACCTGGCCATGACTGCTGAGGCTAGCATCAATTCTGTAATACTTTAAAATGCACTTGTACTTTCTTAATCTCCTTATATTTTGTGGCATCAAATGCCATTCTCCAACAAAATGAATCAAGGCACTTTGCAGAAATGACGAGGTTCTAGGACGAGGGTGGGAAATACATGAGACAAGCTGGGAGTACTCTGCAGGGCCAGAAAGTAAGAAAGTGCTCAGAATGGAACCTGACCCCCACAGTGGCGAGAACAGGTCAGATGGGTGCAGATGACAACTGAAAGAACTCCCAGTGACAGACGCTGGGACAATCTGACAACAAAACAAATAAAATAGTATTGGGTTATAACTCAAAGTATAAAATGAATATCCATAGGTCCTTAGTGATATAAATAATTGAACAAATGAATATTTGTTTGGAGGAGAAAAGACAAATCTCCCATGCATAAGAATTCTAAATAATTGATGCACCATCACAGAGGGGGATCAGAGACTTCCTGTTTCTTAGATGGGGGCTGTGCATAATGACTTCCTTCCATAGACTTCAGGACAGAAAGCGGGAAAGAGTAGAGTAGTATCGCAGTGGAGAAACCTGAGCCAGGAGGTCACAGTCAACATCAACAGCAGTGAGTCATGTTGGGAGTGTGTATACTTGATGTGACATGATAAAAATTGTACTTTACCCCATGGTCTTTCTCCCAAGAACACATAATTCCAGTCATAGCATGTGTAATTAATGAGACAAATTCCACTTAAAAGGACTCTTCAAAATACCTGACCAGTACTTTTTAAAACTTCTAATGTATTGTTTCTCAGCCTTTTGGGTAAGATTAAGTGTAAAACTTTTAATGTCATTAAAAAAGTCTGAAAAACTGGCATAGCCAAGTGCATCCTAAAGAAACATGATAACTAAGTGTCACGTGGTATTGAAGATGGGATTCTGGAGCATTATTAGGTCATATGAGATAAACACTAAGGAAATATCAATAAAGCATAGATTTTCATTAATTAAAAAATACGTATTTTCTAAAAGTAGAATATTTTAGTGTCAAACATATTTTTTCAGCCTATGTTGACAATGATAAATGTCTGTGTCAATCCCAGGACCCGCACCCTTGCTGTGAGGCCCTCTGTTGAGTTTCCGGGATCAACACACAGATAGTACTCTTCATGTCCAGCATGACTATGTTACTATTTTGTTAAAAGTAAATGTCTCCAAATTGCTATAATTTTAGACAATCTCATCTGGTTGTACAGGATACCTTGGAGATATTGCAGGTTCAGGCCCAAACCATTGCGATAAAGTAAATAAAAGAAAAATGACTTCCTAGTACATATAAAAGTCTTGTTTATATAATACTGTAGTCTAGTACATGTGCAATAGCATTATGTCTAGAAACAATGGACATACTTTAATTAAAAAATACTTTATTGCTTGATAGCAAAACAAAGGGAATAAACAAGTTAGGATATACCTGAATACATCTAAAAGAATATAATTGGAATATTTCTAACACAAAAAGAAATGATAAATGCCTCAGGTGATGGATACTCCAATTACCCTGACTTGATTAACTTACATAGTACGCCTATATAAAAACATCACAGGTACCCTAGAAAGATATACAACTATTCTGTATGTATAATCATTAAAAAATGCTAACATCGCCTGAGCCTTCAGTGAATCATAATCTTTTTTGCTGGGGAAGGGTCTTGCCTTGATGGTGATGCTGCTGACTAATCAGGGTGGTGGTTTAAGGCTGGAGTGGCTGCGGCATTTCCTTAAAATTAGAGAAGAATGAAGTTTGCTGCATGAATTGACTCTTCTCAAAAGACACCTCTATAGCATGCAATGATGTTTGATAGCATACGCTCAGGGAGAACCTTCAAAATTGCAGTCAGTCCTCTCAAACCCTGCTGCTGCTTTACCAACTAAGTTTATGAACTATTCTAAATCCTTTGTTGTCATTTCAACATTGTTCACAGCATCTTCACCAAGAGTAGATTCCATCCCAAGAAACCTTTCTTTGCTCATCCATAGAAGAAACTCCTTATTCATTAAAGTTTTATCATGAGATTGCAACAATTAGGTCACATCTTTGGGATTCATTTCTAATTCTAGTTCTCTTGCTATTTCCATATCTGCTGTCACTCTTTCCTCTGAATTCTTGAATCCTTCAAAGTTATTTATGGAGGTTGGAATCAACTTCTTCCAAATACCAGTTAATGTTGATATTCTGACCTCCTCCCACAAATCACAAATGTTCTTATGTCATCTAGAATGGCGAATCCTTCTAGAAGGTTTTCAACTTACTTTGACTAGATCCATCAGTGGAATCAATATATACAGCAGGTATAGGCTTAGGAAATGTAGGTCTTAAATAATAAGATTTGAGGCCAGGTGCAGTGATGCACCTGTAGTTCAGCTACTGTGCTTTTTTTTTTTTTTTAAGACAGAATCTCATTCTGTCACCCCGAGTTGAGTGTCATGGTATCATCATAACTCACAGCAACTTCAAATTGTTGGGCTTAAGAGATCCTCTTTCCTCAGCCTCCCAAGTAGCTGGGAATACAAGTGCCTGCCACAATGTCTGATTAGTTTTTCTATTTTTAGTAGAGATGGGGTCTTGCTCTTGCTCAGGCTGGTCTCAAACTCCTGAATTCAAGCAATTCACCTGCCTCAGCCTCCCAAAGTGCTAGGATTACAGGCATGAGCCACTGCGCCTGGCTTCTTGCAGCTACTTCGGAGGAGGAGGTGAGAGGATCATTTGAGCCCAGGAGCTCAAGGCTGCAGTGCACTATTATCATGCCTGTGAATAGGTATTCCACTCCAGCCTGGGCAACACGGTGAGAAACAAATAACACGACTTGAAAGTCAAAATTACTCCTTGACCCACGGGGCTGAAAAATGTGTGTTGTGTTAGAGGCAAGGAAATCTCGCACATCTCCACCAGAGCTCTTGGGTGACCAGGTGCATTGTCTGTGAACAGTAATATTTAGAAAGGAATCTTTTTTTTCTGAGCAGTAGGTCTCAAAAGTGGGCTTCAAATATTCAACAAACTATGCTATAAACAGATGTATTGTCTTCCGAGCTCTGTCATCCATTTTTACAGCACAGGCAGAGTAGATTTAGCAGTATACTTAAGGACCTAGGATTTATGGAATGGTAAATGAGCACTGGCTTCAAATTAAAGTCGCCAGCTACCTTAGCTCCTAACAAGAGAATCAGTCTTTGAGGATTTGAAGGCATGTATTGACTATTCTTTGGCTATGTAAGTCCTAGATGGCCTCTTCTTCCAGTAGAAGGATATTTCATCTACATTGAAAATTTGCTGGTTAACATAGCCACTTTCACCAATGATCTTAGCTAGATCTTCTGGATAACTTGCTGCAGCTTCTCCATTAGCACCTGCTACTTCACCTGGCCCTTTTATGTTATAAGAGACAGCTTTATTCCTTGAACCTCATGAACCAACCTCTAGTAGCTTCAAACTTCTCTTCTGCAGCTTTCTCACCTTCCATTCTTCATAGAATTGAAGAAAGTCAGGGTCTTGCTCTGCATCAGCTTTGGCTTGAGGAAGGGTTGTGGCGGGTCTGATCTTCCGTCTAGACCACTCAAATGTTCTCCACGTCAGCAATAGGGCTGCTTCACTTTCTTATCATTCCTATATTCACTGGAGTAGCTCTTTTAACTTCTTTCAAGAACTTTTCCTTTGCATTCACAATTTGACTAACTGGTGGAAGAGGCCTGGCTTTCAACATGCCTTCCTCACTAAGCTTAATCATTTCTAGCTTTTAATTTAAAGTGAGAGATGTGTAACTCTTCCTTTCAGTTCAACACTTAGAGCCCTTATAGGGTTATTAACTGGTCTAATTTCAATACATATTTTTGTTGTCAGA
Organism: Perodicticus potto; assembly: GCA_963574655.1. Taxonomy (NCBI): domain Eukaryota; kingdom Metazoa; phylum Chordata; class Mammalia; order Primates; family Lorisidae; genus Perodicticus; species Perodicticus potto. The sequence continues at coordinate 3,652 of CAUYRH010138581.1, read as the reverse complement.
GAATAGGGAGGCCTAACGAGAAGGAAAGAGTGGCAGGCCAAGGAGCAGAGCACAGATAACACTGACTTAATTCACTGTCTCCTACATACATGGTTTGTGGTGCCCCCAACAATGATAATGATAACCTCAAAGATCATAATAGATAGAACAACAATGAAAAAGTTTGAACTGTTTTGAGAATTATCAAAATGTGACACAGAGACACATGGTGAACATGTGCTATTGGAAAAATGATCCTAACAGACTTTCTCAGTGCAGGGTTGCTATAAACCTTCAAGTTTTAAAAAATGCAAGATCTGCAAGTTGCAATAAAGTGAGGTGCAATGAAGCAACGTGTGCTGTGCAGTGTTCACTGACGACTGGAAAGCTTTTCTGACTGAATTTCTCTGCACATTAGGAAGCAGCTGCCGTTGTGGTGGGTTGTCTTGCCCAAGGCTGTTGAGAAAGTTAGCATGTATAAATGCCCAATTTTCACCCACTGGCAAGTGGCTGAGCAGCACACCAGTTTCTTCCCCCTCCCAGAGGTCAGAGTCACCTTTGCCTGAATGTACTATTCTTAAGGCAGTTTGTTGTGTGGTGCATATTATAGCTCTTTCACAGTTCTTTTAGTTGATGACACAGTAAACTTTAGGACTTCACTCTCAAGAAAAGTGTTGCTTGATCATGCATATGCTTTACTGGGGCCAGGCGATTCATCTTTACGTCAGATACTAAGAGATTCATTGGGAGCTTCATGGATGAAGGATTCCCTCCCGCTGTTTAATTCTTCATTCATTTCTATGGGAGAAATAAGCTGGCAGACAGAGACTGGAGGCTGTGGTCCTGCCAACAGACTTTGTGTAAGCTAACTCAGGAAGGCTCCACATGGCAGTGAGGCAAGCTCTGGGCCAGGGGAGTGGCCACATCAGGCACACCTGGACCAGATGGTCAGGCTGTCTTCTGGGTCTCAGGACTGAGCACGGTGCTCTCAGAGAAACAGTGGCTTTAACGAACATCCTTACTAATTTCAGGGTATCTATGAGTGGAGGTTTTCTTCTGGAGGAATATGGTGAGTCAGAACATGAAGAATCTTCCTCTCCCACATTTTTCATTGCTGTATGAAGGGTTCAGCTGAGATTCTAGAGAGGACTACAGTTTTTTTTTTAACTTATTAAGGTTCACTATGCTTTTTCCAGGCCATAATACTGCCATGTACTTTGAGTATGCCTAATAAATATTAGCTGATGGTGACGAGGAATGCAGCCAGTGAAAAACATGCTCCTTCTTCCCCAACCCCCCACTACTCAGCATCTGCTTGGCCCCTGGTCCAGCTTTCTATGCAAGGGATGTAAAACTGCATAAAATAAATTTCCCATGCTGATGAAGTTTATAATCTAGCGGCATCTACAGAAAGATAAACTTAGATGATCATGAAATATGCTCCCAAGAGGGAAAAGTGAAAAATGCTAAATATTCAAAACTTTTGGTTTTAAAACTAATACACACACAGGAGTGAGAATGGCTAAAAAAAAAAAGCTAGTGAAAACAGCAAATGCTATTATAGACGTGAGGAAACTGGGTCATTTACATGTGCTGCTGGGACAGCCAACCATGGAATTCCTTTCAGTTTAGTTGTGAGAGTTGCATAACCCAGCAACTATACTCTTGAGTATTTATCCAGAGAAATGAAAACCTATGTTCATACAAAAACCTGTACACAAATATTCACAGCAATTTTATTTGTAATAGCTCAAACTGGGATCAGCTCAGACCTCCTTTAGCAGGTGAGTGGATCACGGAGTGTGCAGCTACTCAGCAATCAAAAGGAACAAAGTGTGAGACATGCAGCAACTTGGATGAATCTCTAGGAAAAGACACTGAGTGACAAAAGCCAATCCCCAAAGATGACACACTGCATATTTATATAATACTTACATAATATTCTTGAATTGAGAAAATTAGAACAGAGTAGTGGGCTTGGGGCAGGGGGCTGGCTGTCTTGGGAGGAAGATGGGCAGGAGGGCAGTGTGTGTAGCTCTAAGGGGGCAGCAGTGGGGATCTCTGTGGTGCTGGAGCTGGGCAGTGCCTTGACTGCAGTAGTATAATAAAACTGTACAGAACTAAGCAGGTCGGAGTGTGAGCAAAACTGGAGATCTGAGTGAGATTGCATCGATGTACAGGGCTATGATATTGTACTATTGTTGTGCAAAATGTCACCATTAGAGGACACTGAGTAAAGGATATTTGGGATCTCTCTGTATTACTTCTTACAACTACATGTGACTCTATAATTATCTTAGTAAAAATTTCAATTAAAAAAGATAAATTAAAAGGAAAAAACAACAAATCAGCACATTAAAAATGCTACTGAACATAATCACGGTATTCATTATTGAAACACCCTACTGTGGGTTCTGTGCTGAACAATAACTAAAGTGACCGCTTTCTCCACCACAGATACCCCACCAGGAAGATGCAAGAAACTGAGACCAAATTGAGCACCTGCCTGGTCAGCACCTTTCCATAACAACTGCGAATCGTTTAAATATCGGTGATTCTAATGGAGATGTGGGCTTTCAATCAGGACATGATGGCTCAGGAAGGCAGTGATGGTACCTTCCCAATCACGTCCCTCCACAGAGTCCTGCGCGAGAGACTCCTACTTACTCCCCAGGAAGGGCAAAGGAGGAGTCCATGAATCTGAGGTAGAACTGGACCCAGACCCAATCCCAAGGCTACGCTCTCCTCTGGAGTGGAGCTAAGTGCTAACACTTTACTCTTACATATATGGACAGTGGTTCTACACAGTTATTTCTGACTAGAAGCAATTTTTTTCCTTTATTTTTTACTTTTCTTGCCTTACTTTTTGTTTGATATCCACTTTTCTATATCATTATAACTGCTTTAAAAATCATTTTTATATCTAGTTTTAAAAAGGAAAACCAAATCTTTCTACATCCCCTTATACAGATCAGGTAGCATGGCCTGGGTTTAACAACAGAAGAGAACATCCTCTGCATTTCTGGGCCCTGTTGGTCTACTGTCGTCCCCGCACTCTAATCCTTTCTTTACTTCTCACATAGCCAACAGCAGCCAGAGGTGAAAATGAAATACCTCCATTCATATTTACTCTTCATCAGAGTCTCAGATGACTGATTTTTGCTTAAAAATGACTTCCAGACATCAAGAAATAATAAGATTGTTACTTCTTCAAAGGTTTGGTAGAATTCTGACGTGAAGCTATCTGGTCCAGGGCTTTTACTTTTAGGGAGTTTTTGTATAGTTGATGCTATTTCAGAACTTGATATTGGCTTGATATTGAGGAAAAGATGCTCGCCATTTTGGACATTCCCATATGTTTGTATCTGCCTCACGCCTAAGCTACGGCTGGTCTCCGTGGGACCTAGCAGCACTCCTTTCTGGTCGTCAAACTCTGAGATCCACGTTTCGGTGGAATTTTTTCCCAATTAGGTTTTATGAGTTGCGACCTGCTGTCCTCCCTGTGGGAGGGGCCGGCAGCCCCTCTGCCGTCCAGGGGGAAACAGTTTACAGCAGTTTCCGCAGTTATGAACTATATTTCAAACACAACAATCCACCAAATCGCTGTGTGTCGCCAAGTGCCCATCCACTCCAACAATTCACATGGTGAAAGGTCCAGTACTCTCTCCCTCTC